>JBBPNN010000457.1:0-23480 GCA_038090935.1 Hortiboletus campestris
TCTATTATTGATGCTCCTGTTTGTCCTCAGACAGTGAGAAATACTCTCAAGGAAGCCTCATTAAAGGCTGTGGTGAAGAAGAAAAAGCCTCTACTTTCTAAGGATCATAAGAAGAGGAGGTTAGCCTTTGCTCTTAAGTATCAGCATTGGACTGTGGAGGATTGGAAGAGGGTTATATGGTCAGATGAGACCAAGATCAATAGGATTGGGTCAGATGGGCAGGAGTATGTGTGGAAAAAGAAAGGTGAAGGGCTGATTTCCAGAGAGGTCAAAGGTACAGTTAAGTTTGGAGGAGGCTCACTGATGGTATGGGGCTGCATAGGGTGGAATGGAGTGGGAGTTTTGAGTGAAGTGGAGGGAAGAATGGATGCTGAACAGTATGTGGCCATCTTGGAACAGGGGCTGTTGGAAAGCATGGAAGAATCTGGAATTCCAGAAGCTGACATTATCTTTCAACAAGATAATGATCCCAAGCATACCTCTAGGAGAGCTCAGGGATGGTTTGAAGAACAAGGGATCAAGCTTCTGGACTGGCCTGCACAATCTCCAGACCTTAATCCTATTGAACATTCTTGGAATCATCTCAAAAGGTGCCTTTCCTCCTATGAAAATGCCCCTAAAGGAGTCCATGAACTATGGGAAAGAGTAGTGGAGAAGTGGGGAAGAATTTCTGTGGAACAGTGTCAAAGGTGGATAGAAAGCATGCCTAGAAGACTTGAAGCAGTTATCAAGGCAAAAGGGGCTCATACCAAGTACTAAATACCTAAATTATGTAAAGTCAAAAAACTGTCCGAATGAGTTATCATTTTGAAATGGTTGCCATTTCATCAGGTCTCAACCAATTGCCTTGATTCTTGATGCTATAGACAGCCAATGGCAAGTACTTTATTTTATACACTAACATAATGACAGTCCAGGTTAGGGTTGTTGCAGGATATCAGCTTTAGCTGAAAATGTACAAACATGCGGACAGTTTTTTGAGCCACTGTACATTGGATGTAATCCTTCTAAACTCTCAGAGGATCAAGTGCTCACAAAGCAGGCATTAATCAAGGCATCAGCCCATACAATTCACATGACACATGTCATCGTCAGTGTTGTCACTGTCCTACTCCCCATGGCTGACACTCCCAGCACCCATATAGTTCCTCCACTACCGGATCCCATTTCTCTTCCACCAATGACTCTCACTTAGAGATGTCTGGCCATGGCAAAGGTGGCAAGGGTCTCATGACAACATTCAGGGCATCAAAAAGCCTCCCATTCATCGTCTCACCCGTCGTGGTGGTGTGAAGTACAGTATGTCTCTGGACTGATCTATGAAGAGACTTGAAAATGTCATCCATGACTCGGTCACATACACTGAGCATGCCAAGTGCAAGACTGTTACTGCTCTCGATGCCATGTACTAGTATGCCCTCAAACGTTCTGGGTGTACACTTTACGGTTTGGGTGCATAGACACTTTGCATTTGACTGGGTACTTATCATTGTTAACATGCACCAGGCTTTCTTCTGCTATCTTACTCTACCACAGGCAATGTGGCACTCCTCCTGTCCCTACATTTGTTCTTTGCCTTGCTGCATTGTCTCCATTTGTAAGACTTTTCTTTCTTTGTCATGCTATTGTAATCTCTTTTGTTCACTTGTGGTTCTGATTAGTAGTTGTAGTGCCTCTATCACCAAGGTTAATTGTTTGTCTTCTATGTCCACATGTTTGACTGTTGTGTTCCATGCTCATGTTCTTATTGTGCATGTATGTATGTAGTTATGTACATAGAACCTGTTCTCACATCTGAGTCTACCATATTGAATAAAATGCTTATACATGGGATGATGGTCAACAGGAACATTCTGACCACCACCATTTACAGTGGCACAGCCTCCAATGTTGCCACCAGGGACATCCAAATCTTCAGAGTCGGATGGGACTACCAAGGCACTCTTGTGGTTCATTCACATCTCAATGGGTGGTGTGCCATTGTTGTTCCCAAAGTCTGATACTCGCTTGCGCTTTGTGCCCTTGTCCAATCATGTTTGACAAGTATGTTCAATAATTTCACCATCTTCGAGTTGTTGATCACGTTTGCTACTCAGTTCTTCAAATTCCTCCCTCATGAGCTTCCTCCAGTAGGTTGCGCCTGATTTCCATTTCCAGCAGAGCATTTTGAGGTGCGGGAGTGAACTGGAGACTGTACTGAGGTTGACAAATGTCTGCAACTAGATATTGCTGAACAATGTTCCGGAAGTAATTTACCCATTGCATTTTGGCCTCCAATTCACCAGTACTGTCGCCTGGATATGAATGTCAGGGAGTGACACATCAACAAAAATAAAAATAGACTTACATAGCTTGTGGTTGATAATCATGGATGGCCGAATGAGCCTGTGTTATAAGCTGTTGGAATTCTGGTATTTCTTATTTTAATATTCATTCCTGATACCAGATTCTAGAACAGTCTATGATCTTATCTTTTATGCTATCCATATTACTCACCATAGCAGATAAGCTATTCTTATCTTAGGTCTAGACTATGACATCATTGTGTCATAAGATGTGATACATGTTTCACTTTACCTTTTACATTCTCTTACATGTTTCATACTTGATACATGTTTTATTCCTTATGTATGTACATCTCTTACACATTTCATATCTGAAACATGTATTACTTACATCAGAGTTTCATCACTGAACAATATAAAAGACATGGCCTTATGCCTGTCTCAATAACAATTCTTTCTATTGTCCTTTGCTCCATCCCCTCACTCAGAACCTCTAAGAACACTAGCTGTTCCATGTATTGTTTTTATCCTCTGAAGACTATCTCTTGAGAATTTATCTCTGTTAGAGATAGCTTTGTTACCAACCATCAACCAATCAGTGCATATATCCCACTGATATCATTTCCCTTCTTGCCCCTGCATAATCGGGACTTCATTGTCCCAATATAAGCTGCTGGTGGTTCAATGCCACACCTAGTGGTAGTGATAACAGAAAAGAATGTACACCAAGTGAAAAAACAGAGTGGAACAAACCTTTGACCCCTTGTAAGGCAAAACCTTCCATCCTGCTCATGATCTTTTGCTTATCAATGCCCATTGCAGCACCCATGAAGTCTTGAACACGTTCAGTTGCAAAGTTAAGACTATGGAGGGGGACGTCTGTCGATCCATGTGTTGTGTATAGAATGACTTCAGTTCCAGTACAGCAGTGAAGATTGTTATGCTGTGATATGATGTGATTCTGTCATATCCCAAATGATTACAAGTCCAACTCTGGTATAATTTCCCTTTAGATACAATCCCTGACTCTCGGACCTCTTGTCCTATCTCTGTCTCATTGTTCCATTTTGATCTTATGACCTTTGTTCCATAATAGTGTTAGTTTCGCTTCCTCTGACCTGTTATGCTAAGCGTAGAACCTAGCTTAGATCGGTGAGAGTTTCATGACAAACAACGAGTATCGTATCCAGTTGCTAGAGGGCTGTGACCTCAAAGCAAGTATCGAAGAGTCTACTGTGCTTGGTAGGTGTAGAGACTATGAGAAGGGTCCTGCGAAAGTAGATCGCAATCTACAGAGTGGGTTGGGCTAGAAACTACACTTGAATTGCGTAGAACTAACTGGGGAAACTACAAGTACAATGGGCGTTTATATACTATGAGCAGACCCTGAATAAGGAATCCGAAAGGGGAAACGGAACAGCGGAGTGCCATTCTAGAAGGGGATATGTCCATAAGGAGAACAGAGTGGAATGGGTGAACTGTGGAACACAGGAAGGAACGGAACGGAACAAAGGAAGACATACCAAAGGAGAAGAGAAGTTCTGGTAGGAAAGAAGGGTGGAAGAGAACAGAACTCTGTTGGATAAGGATCTCTAAGGATCAAAGGAATCAGAAGGAAGATCAAAGAAGGCGGCGAAATCGGAAGTGGAATCCTTGGGTTCCCACGTAGTTCCCCATGAGTTGAACTCTAACTCCTTGGCCTCGGTTATCCAGGGGATTTCTGTAACATTACCCCCATTGTATGCCTAAGACACCATCTCAGAAACTAATGTCTCCACTGTCATCGGGCTTGTTGGGATCCCTGCCATTGACTCGAGTGAGGTAGACTGGACAAGCGGATTGGATATGTCCAGGAGTGTGGGGCTGACAGTAGGGGCACTGATAGGCTGGGCAGGAGGGGCGAAGGTGACCGGGGTTTCCACAGACAAAGCAGCACATAGCTGAGCGATTGCAATGTTGAGGGAGCGACACTCCTCGGACAGAAGTGGGACTGGAGTTTCGGGTGGATGGCATGGATTGGAAGACGGATTGGATGGTGTTGACCAACCAAGAGAAGTCGAGGTCGGAAGTGGGTCTAGGTCCATGTCCCTGAAATGGGGGTGGAACGGGAATGGGGTTCTGTGATGGAGAGGGGAGGCTCTGTGGCGAGGTGTCTGCAGTAGCAACTCCGGACTCAAGGTTCAGAGTAGATTCAGGAGTGTGAACTCTGGACTGGGGTGTTGTGTCAAGTGTCCCAGAGAAGAAGCACCTTCATTGCTCCAGGTTGCATAGTCCGACAGTTGTGGCGAAGATCTGCTGCATGACCTCCTCAGGGACAAGATGGAAGAAGCGAGAGAAGTTGGTGGAGGCAAGGAGCTGGAGGACCTTGTACTGGTGTGTGGCAAGTCTGTGGTTCCATCACTGTGTGTCCTCAATGGAGAGGTCAGTGGTCTTTGCCAAATGGAGCTGATCACAGGAGTAGTTGTGGTAGAGCCAGATGAGGCCAGCAGTGAGAACTTCTCAGTTGTTCCGGAACTCCACACTTTGTTCAATGGGGAGTAACACTGAGGGGTCTTCAAGGACAAACATGAAGACAACATGTCGTTTACAGAGGGGGAGTTGTGAGATAGAGGAAACAGGGATGATGGGCACAGAGATGCCAGAAGTAGAGATGCTAGACACAGGGGAGATAGACATATCAAAGGAGGTGGTGAGAAGGTGGAGTTCCTGGGTGTTGAAATACCCAGGGGAAATCCAAATCAAGAATTGGAGAGGCTCGGGTGGAGCAGAAGCAGAAAGAAGCATGGAAAAATGGAGTTCCGAAGCTTCTTTGGGTCAAGTTAGGATTGGGTCAAGTTGGAACTGTGCAGCTGCAGACTGCAGAGCACAGCACAGTGGAGATAGGCGGGAGGAAAGGGAAGATAAAGAGGTGAGTGATGATGCATGAGGAATTCAGCAAAATCCCCATGTACAAACTCCTCCTTCTAACGATCTCCTTTGCTACATTGTGTTTGGTGTGGTTGGCCATGCTGGCCATACTAGTATTGATGAGGGTGATCTTGGATCTCCAAGATCGGGTTTCGAAAAGGTGAGTGCCCATCATGGTACTTGGGCGATTCAGTGATCCAACCCGCTAATGTTGAGGGAATGAGCTGACTGGGCGCATAGTGAGGAAGTCCTTTGAGGTTGTCACATACAACCCTCATTGGATCCATGACAGGAAGAAGGGATGGGAGGATTTCGGTTGGCTGGAACAGTGGAAGGTTTTCTGTCTCTTGAACAATCAGACCATGGAGTGGGGTGATGGGAGTACTGGCGGCTGGGGAGGCAGAGGCAGTGGATGGGGCAGAGCTGGCAGGGATGATGGTGATGATGAGGACTAGGGAGAAGTCACCATAGCAAACTCTTTAGGTCTGGAGAGTTGTAAGCCCATAACATGTATTTGGCATGTGAAAGATGGGATTCTGGTTCCCCGGTATCCTCAGCATGAGAATATCCAACCCAAGAGACAAAAAATTGATGGCGCCCAGGAGATCCTTGGTGTGCACAGATGGTCTCGATCTCAGAGGGAGGATTGAAGTAGTTCAGTCCATGTTCATCAGTCTTGGTGAAGATCAAAAGGAGGGAGGCATGGAAGACAAAGTTTGTAAGCATAAGGAGAAATGACTGCATCGATCTCGAATGGCCCTTTGTGGCAGGGAGCAAGCTTGTGAGAGGGGAAGTTGAACCTGAGATTTTGAGAGTCGAGCCAGTGTGCTCTTTGACTGTCTGAGTGGCTTTGGCATGGGTGGCAGTAGCCTCCTTTTGTGTGGCATCAAGGATTTCTAACCACTTTTCCAAGGTGGGAAGAAAGGTGGTTCCAATCAGGGGGTATGCATGGGGTTTGTATCCATGCATCAGCGAGAATGGAGTGGCATTGGTGACAGAGTGAACAGCAGAGTTGTGGGAGAACTCAGCCATAGGCAGGAGTTCAACCCACTTCGAGGCGTTCCCTTGGCAGAAGATGCAAAGGTAGGTTTTGAGTTCTTGGTTAACTCATTCAGACTCTCCATCAGTCTGAGGGTGGTAAGCAGTGGAGAGTGCAACATCATAGGATAGGAGCTGAGCGAGCTCCTTAGCAAAGGCAGAGGCAAATTGAGGTCCACAATCGGAGATAACCTTGTCGTGGAGTCCGAATCAACAGAAGACATTTTTGAAAAAGAGGGGTGCTATCCCTGCTGCATCAATAGCTTTTTTTTGTTACAAGGGATGAAAATCACCCCCTTAGTAAGCCCATGGTTGACCACAACCAGCACAGAATCAAAACCAGAGGATAGGAGGAGGTCAGTAATCATGTCACAGGAAATCTGCTGGAATGGCCACCTCGCAGAGGAGGATATTGGACATAAACTGGGAGTCACTGGATGAGTGTTGACCTTGTTTGCTTGGCAAATAGCGCAACCTGCGACAAAGCGACAAACAAAGGTAGTCAGACCAGGCCACCAATAATCGTGCCATATAAGGTGAACAGTGTGGAAATACCCTCCATGACCCCCAGCAGGCCAGTCATGGAGGGACCTGACAAGGTCCTGCTGGGTGGGCTCAGGAACATAAAGACAGCCCTTGAAGTACAAGGCACTGTTGAGAAAGGTCCAATCCTTGGGCGAAGCACAAGGGAACAGCAAGTTGCCTTCAGTTAAGGCTTTGACAGTGTCGGCGATGAGGGGATCGTCAGCAGTGTTGTTGGCAAATTTCTCAGTGATGAGAACATCCATTTGCCCTATGATTACATCAGAGACGTCCATAATGACAGGAATGTCCGGCAGGAGAGTAATTTTGGTGTTGTCAGCTGATGTATTGACAACATCCTGATGGGAGAGCACATTTGCGGGACCCATGGCAGAGCCAGGCTGATTGTCCCAATGGAGGCTGAAGTCCTGTAAGAACATCAACCAGCAAGCCTGTTGGCGAGAGAGATTTTGAGGAGACTTGAAGTACATCAAGTTCCTATGGTCTGTGATTACCGCAACTGGGTGATGAGTGCCCATGAGGTACACTATTGTCTCCATTCTTCTAGGGCTCATATGATGGCGAGGAGTTTGCGGTCATAGATATTGTAATTTCCCTCAGCCGGAGTGAAAGTGTTTGAGTAATAGGTGCAGGGATGGAGATCGCCGTTGCCATCTTTTTGCATCAGGACAGCACCTGAGGCACAGAGAGAAGCATCCGTCATGACAAAGAACAGATGGTCAGTGTCAGGGTATTGCAATACTGGCCAACAAAGGAACATGTCCTTGAGTTTCTGCAAAGAAGCCTTATGATCTGGTAACCATTGCCAGGTGGCATTCTTCTTTGTCAAAGAGAGAAGCGGCTGCACAATGTTGGAGAAATCCAGGATGAACTTTCCATAAAAGTTGCAGAAGCCCATAAACAAGCATACTGCACTAATGGAGCGAGGGAAGATCCATTCATTGATGGCGGTACGTTTCACAGGGTCCATAGAAACT
Source organism: Hortiboletus campestris (assembly GCA_038090935.1). Classification (NCBI taxonomy): domain Eukaryota; kingdom Fungi; phylum Basidiomycota; class Agaricomycetes; order Boletales; family Boletaceae; genus Hortiboletus; species Hortiboletus campestris. The sequence continues at coordinate 7,751 of JBBPNN010000457.1, forward strand.
TCACCTTCTCCAATGATCATTCCAATATATTCAGCTTTCAGAGTGCAGAAAGTGCACTTTTCCAGCTTGATGCCTAGTTTGTGTTCTCTAGGGCGTTGGAGGACAAGACGAACTCGTTTGACATGTTCATCGTAATCCTTGGAATGAACCATCAAGTCATCCATATAAATGATAAGCCAACCTTCTGTGAGGTAGTTGGCAAAGATATGGTTCATGAATGCTTGGAATGTCAGAGGAGAGTTGCATTGCTCAAAGAACATGATGGTGGGTTCATAGAGACCAAGAGGGGTAGTGAAGGTGGCCTTCCATTGATCCTCAGGACGGATCTGAATGTTGTTGTATCCCCATCGAATGTTGAGTTTGGTGAAGTACTGCAAGTGCTTTAAGGTGTTGATGAGGTTGGCAATACGAGGAAGGGGATAAGTGTTCTTGATCATGTGAGAGTTGAGGTACCTATAATCCTGGCAAGGACAGTAGATCCCATCTTTCTTCGGCACAAAGAAAAATGGAGAACCCTGGGGAGACTTCGATGGAACAATCCTGCATTTCAGCATCCTCTTTTGGTCTAGATATTCCTTTGACTAGGGGCAATGAGACCATTCTGGTCGACCAGTTGATGGTCAGGTTGTTGTGGCATAGCCAAGGAAGTCCTTAGATGATGTCCTCATTGGCCTGTACAAGGTAGAAGAGTCTCTTCTCCATGTTTTCTCTGATATGAAGGTGCATGATTGTCGTTCTTCATATGAGTCCTCCTTGATTGACAGTTCCATCCACATTATGGGCCGTCAGAAAGGTGGATTGCGTCAATGTCCATGGCGTCGGGGTCGCGATGGGAGAAGGTATTGGAAGAGTGGTGAGTACCTCTGGAAGGAATGTATTGGGAATGGCCAGAGCAAAGTTTCTTCAAGCGCTAGACCACATCATAAAACTGAGCGGCTTTGTCGAGCCACTTCTTAGCAGTGGTGGGTTCTTTGTCCACGGCTGTTATCCTGAAAGGGAGATCGCTTGTCACCACTTTCTTCAGCAAGTCTTTCAATACATGCTGATCTTCTACCCTGCTCCTACTGGCTTCGAGTTCGAAAGCTGAGCGAAATCCATGGAAGTCCCCTTTAAAGGGCAGCCCTTCCATGCAGATATCAGACAAGGCTGTGCGAGCCTTGCTGGTTCGATCTGAGGGGAAGAAAACTCTTGCGAAGTCATCTGACAACTTCTCCATAGTTTTCTCATCAGCTGAGACCTTGGGGTCCAGCATTTTCTTCAACCAGCCCCCAGAGAGGATAGCACCTTGTCCCTTGCTCATCTTGTTGCAAAGAGTGAGTATCTTATCCTTGTTGGTGCTATATTGTGGTGACATTTGAAAGTATGCCTCCATTGTGAGGACCCATCATTGGGCATCCTCATCCCGGCCAGGGAAGTCTTCTGGCAGACCGGCCTTGAGCTCGGTCCTATTGGCATGATGGTCATCAGCCATATCGTTGTTGTTGTGGTTGGAGTGGTAAGAGTCAGAGCCAGATGGTTATCCAGGGAATTTCTATAACATGACCTGTGCTTCACTTAGGAGCACAGCTCCGGTATTCTCATACCTGGAGTGCAGCTCTGGTAATACTTGTGTTCCAATATTTCTTACCAATCCCTTATACTCCGTTACTAATCCTATGTTCCTCTGTAGTATATAAACTCTTAGAATCCCGCTTGTATTCTTTAGTTTGAATATTTAGTTAGATTTGACTCCCTTCTCTTGAGTCTTGAAGACTCTCCTCTGATCCGACTCACTTCACTATCTAAAAGTGTTAAGTCTTACCTCTGACCTCCGACCCTCCAAATCTGGGACTGACTCTGACAAGGGCACAGCACATATGCTGAAGCCAAGGTCCCACACACCTTGACTAACTTCAGAGTTCTGGAGTTTACTCAGAGTTGACCCAGTTTTAACAGATTCAATAGTTAAATTGGTACACCGTTAGATATTCTTACCTCATTCTCAACTGCCTTCATTGCCTTGATAATGTCATTGACCATAGACTGACCATTGATATGATGGCCAATGAACTTCACTTTCTGGAACTTTGCAAACTCATTGATGAGATTGGATTTTTGTGGTGCTGAGAGTTCCTTATACTAGGCCCCAAAGTTCTGCATGAGATCAGGAAGCATATCACTTCTAGATAAGGCTGAGTGGAGGGGGTTAAACATGATTAAGAAATAGCCAGAATTAAGCCCACTAACCTTCAGCTCAGTTTTCACAACCTTTTTTCCAACAAAAGGCATTTCACACATTGATCTTGTTGTGCCAGGTGGATAGCACTCCATGACCAAGGAATAGATCATGTTGAATGTGCTTGACAGATTTGTGATGTGTAGAGGCAACTTTCATTGTCGAGTTGTTGAGCTGCTCCCATGTGGTGTGAAGGGTGTCCCTAAAGTCTTCACTCCTCTTGTCTCGCTCAACTGCAACTGCTGCCCAAGCTTCTTTGCTGAGGGTAACTTTAGTGTGGTGGCCCAGTAGGGGTTGCTCACATTCAGTTGCATTCTGCAAAACCATGTTGTTGCACTGTCCAAAATCAGCAAAACTGACCTGTTATATGTCCCCCATGAGCGCCACAAATATGGCTGCATCAGCTGCATAAATGACTGAACTGACTGAAATTGGCACACATAACATATGATGGACATGGGGATCTAAGCAGAGAGAACAAACCAGGATAATTTCAACATGAATAAAATGGCTAGAATGCCTAGGCCCTTTAGAACATTGCCAATAATCAATGACCCTTGCTATTGGGGTTTGTTAGTATGGGAGCCTTGGAGCTATTTGTCAGGTATACCTTCACATTAGGCACCAACTGTTACAGAAATCCCCTGGGTTACTGAGGCTGAGGAATTAGAGTTCCTCGTGGATAACTGCATGGAAACCCAAGGACTCCACTTCTAATTTTGCTTCCTTCTTTAATCTTCCTCCTGATTCCTTTAACCCTTAGCCCAACAGAGTTCCGTTCTTTCCATGCTTCCTTTACTGCCGGAACTCCTCTTTCCTCTTTTGTATGTCTTCTTTGCTCCATTCTGTTCATTTCCGCATTCCGCAGTTTACCCATTCTATTTCATTCTCCTTATGGACATATCCCCTTCTAGAACAGCGTTCTGCTGTTCTATTTCCCCTTTAGGATCCCTTATTCAGGGTCTGCTCCCGGTATATAAATGCCCAGTGTACTTATAATTTCCTCAGTTAGTTCTATGCAATTCAAGTGTGGTTTCTAGCCCAACCTGTTTAGTTGATTGTGAGCTACTACATGAGACCCTTCTCATAGTCTCTACACCTACCAAGTGAAGTAGACTCTTTGACACTTGCTTAAGGTCATGGCCCTTTAGTGAACCGGATATGTTAATCATTGTTCATCACAAAGCTCTTGCAGATTAAAGCTAGGTTCTATGCTTAGCGTAACACCAACTGATTTGGAATGCTGTTTGCATCAATGAGAAGGACCTTGGTGAGAAATACTGCCTGCTTGCAGCTGAGCTTCCATTCAGATGATGTGAGGATGTTCTCCCAATGACTACTGTGGACAGTGGTGAGAAAAATGTGTAAATGTGGAAGAAGTTTATCCCCTAGTTTGAACTTGTTGAGGGCCATGTTGGAATGAGGACCAATGCTGATCAATGGTGGATATTGTATTGGGTTTCCTTCAACAAAGCATTGCTCCCTTCTTACTTAGTGTTGGCTAATCTGATCAAGCCATTGCCAAGGAAATTGGTCTGAGTCCTTCTGCTATATTTGAACTCCGCTATAAATAGTTTTTTGCCCCTTTCAATACTATTTCAGAGCATCCTTTCAAGCTTTTCTCTACTAATATTTCTTCTACCCACCATTTTATTAACATTGGAATAGCTGAAAAATATATGACTCCACCAAAGCTAAGCGGAATTCCCACAGTGTTTGGCAGTGCACTTCACACACTGCCATTGGGGGTTAGTATGGAAAGGGTTTTTGAAGTCACTGTATGTGGCAACTAGTAGCATTGAGAGGAGGGGGTATATGCTGGAACCCTGTTGCAAGAATTGGATGTGGTTCAACTAGTAGACTGGACTTAGCAGAAATGTATAGTTTGAAAATATGGACTCACAATAAAAGATAGTAGGCTTGACGTCTTCAACACAACAATGCTCAGCAAACCACTGGTAGTGTGGGATAGCAAAGCCTTGACAGAAGGCCTGAATCATCATGGCAACGTCAGTGCTAATGTGCTCTTGTTGTTTGTGGAGTTCACAAGGGGTGACATAGAGGTTGGCGGTGACTTTATCTGGTGTAGTGTCTGGGACTGCTGATGTACCTGGGCATTGAATGAGAATGGATATACCGCCATTGAGTCTGTCCTGCATGGTGATCTCAAATGTTTTTCTGTACAGAATGTTTAGTGTGGAGAGTATTCAAGTTGGTACATACCACATCAAAAACATCACCCAGTAGGAGGAATAGGACAGCGACAACAACATTAGCAATGATGACAATGGTTGCGGGAGGGCCCACCTGAAAAAGCCCAGCATATATCAGCACATGTGGAGGACTCCAGACTACTAGTATACAGGCATTGGGAATGTCAGCCACAGGGGAATGGGCCAGGGATGATGACATGAACGACAAGGGTCATTGCAGGAAGATGGGAGGTGAGGGCCTGAAACAACCTTTAAGAGCATAGCTCCTTAGGTTGCCAACAGAGGACTTGGACTCAGAGAAGAAAGCGTAAAGAGAAGGCTTGTTAGGCCAAAAGAGTCCTTCTTATAGCACTTGAGGGGAAAGCACCAAGAGAACTAGACTAGAGTTCTCTGGTGGTGGCATTGAGCCTTAAGTACCTACTAGCAGTATATACATATTGTGACCATATCTAACGATCTGGGAACAAATGGAGAAAAGGGCATAGGGTAGAAACGGAGATGAAACGCATTAGGCCAACACACAGTGTGGCAGAATGGAAGAGAAGCATAAACATGTGGATCAAGGAATGGAAAGGAAGCGTGATAGAACGCTTCTGTGAAGAGGTGAAACATAAAGGTGTGAGAACAGAGAAGATGAGAAGTCTCATGCGTGAATTGGAAACAGGGATGAGTAAGTAGCACGAGATAAGGGTGAAGGACAAGAATTGTCTGTTGGGATACATAGAAAACGATAAGTCCAAGGAACATAGGGGTACAGAATATACTGATCGTAACAGGGCCCACCTGGAGCAAGCATGGTGTATGGCAATGCATGAGAGTGTCGAGAGCAGCAGGTGGAACAGCAGCAGTGGCAGCAGTGACAACAACAACAACAACAACAACAACAACATCAGCAACAATAACAATGGGTAGAGGGAGAGGAGTGACTGGTTTGTGGGGTTGAGCATCAGAACATCTAGGGAAGAGGTTCTCATCAAAAATTGCATGAGCATATGTATGCAGTGAATTGTTGGGACACATAAATAAATAGTTGTGATCATTCCCAGGTGCTATGCCCAGATAAATCATGAGCTGTGATTTAGGTTGCAATTTGCCACCACATGTGTCCACTGGCAGGTGAACATATGCAGCGCATCCAAAGACGTGCAGATGAGAGATAGTTGGAGGAACTTTGGATAAACATTCATGAGGTGTCCTCTAATTTAAACCTCATTTGGGAGTGCAATTGTACACATGTACCACATGCTGGACAGCAAACTCCCAGTAAGAAGGTGGGAGGCATGCATGAAGACACATTGCCTATGCTTTGTCCATAAGAGTGCGAATAAATTGCTCAGCACAGCCATTTTGCTATGGGGTATGTGGTGCAGATTCATAGACATGAATGCCATGATCATGCATCAATTGCCCAAAGGCTTTTGATTTATATTCTCCCCCTGCATCGAACATCCAGTCTTTAATGGAGGTGGAGTACTGATCCTGGACATATTTGATAAATTCTGTAGTGGCACCAAGTGCCTGGTCCTTAGTGCAGAGGGGTTTAATCCATCCTTTGGACGTGTAATCATCATAGAAGACAATAATGTACTCAATTTGTGATAAGATTCTACCTCAAAAGATTTGAGGTCCGAGTGTACAAGATCAAAAGGTGCCTTCACTCACACTGTGTTAGGGGTGAATGTGCAATTGGGCTGTTTGCCTAGCTGACAGCCAGGGCAAACTGGTTCCTGAGACAGAATTTTAATGTGTGGGAAGTCCTTTATATGTTTTCACACAGCTCGAAGAACATCCTTGGAGGGATGGCTGAGACAGCGATGGAGTTGTTCATAATAAACAGCGATCATAGTGGAATTTGCATTGGAGATATTTTTAATTACTGGAGCACAGACCCAATACATAGTGTTCCCATGGTGGTGAAAAGCAATGACTTCACACTTTGTGCAAGCATGGTAGGAGTGCAGTTGGCCGGGTTGATGACCATGGCATTGTTGAAGGTAAAGGAGGCAGTGAGGGAGGAATCATTGGTGCACACATTCTCATGTTGCTGCGCCTGTTGGTCCTGCTTTGCTTGGCCGGCAGCAGAGCACTGGCCATGAGTCCTCTTCTTCTTCTGCTGGGAGCCCTCTCCCTGCTGCTGCTGCTGCTGGAACTGGAGATTGGGGCCCTTGCACTTCACAGCAGAGATTTTGTGAGTATGGTCATTGGACTTATGCTTGCTGGTGTACTGCTGCCAACTGATTATAGTCATGCACTCAATCTTGTTGAGAGATGGCGTGTGCTCTGTTGCTTCATCATCTTCCTTTGCCTTACCTTTCCCCTTGCTGTCTCCACCAGGCTGCATGTTAAGGAGCTGGGCCATGACATTCATATACTGTGGGAGCTTTGCAAGTACAATTATGGACTGAGGGGAAGTGGGGACTTCGTGTTTGAAGTCACACAGCTTACCTGCTGGTGGTGCTAAGTGAGAGAAGGCAGCAGTATGGGATCAAGAGTGATTGGAACTCAGATGTGCTGAGTCCAAACTTATATACGCTACATGAAGTGTGTGTGAACTAACTACTATAAATAAACTACTACCATATCTACATGAGTTCGTTCAACAGCATCAAGGGCAATTTAGACAGTGCAAACGCTGTTGACAGTGCTGAAAGCGATGGGATATGCCATTCCAACAAGGAAAGTGAGTGCATTGTCAAAATGAATGCACTATATTGACTTTTCCCCCCAGGAGACCTTTTGGGTGGGTATATTGAGTTGAGAACCTGAGTGTGATTGTAAGTGCTGGAATAATGGCAACAGCATTGGATAAAATGGAAATTGGTGCTGAATGGATGGTGCAATGAGCAGAGCATGCTGCAACTCAAAACAAGTCAGAACAGACCTACTAGCTGAAGATACAACAGGTCAGGATTGGCAGTGCAAATGCAATACAATGGACATACCTAGGCCACCCACAGCACCTACCAATGACCCTAGATGATCTACTCACCACCCAAACCCGCCACACCAATGTAAAAAACTCAAATCACAACCTAGAAATGTCAATCAGGTCTGAGCAAACAAATTCACTTACCAAGTTGTACAATTGCATCAAGGGAATTTCTGGCAGATCGGACATGTCAACCAGGTTGTATATGGACTGAATATATTGTAGGAACGATTCCACATTGCGATATGTGAAGATGGTGGCACCAGAATTGATTGAAGACAGGCATGCATACTAGACAGTGCAATCGCACTTAGCCGAGCCATGACCTGCCATATATGGACACCATGCACACACTGCATTTTTGGGACAACTACACATTCATCTAGACTTCATTTATTCTTCATTGGAATATGCAGAAAGGTATACTTTTTTATTTTACCTACATTCCTTTGATCTTCCCATACTCCTTGAAGGGGAGTGTTGGAAATTGATGTTAAGCCAACTCGTATGGACTCAACAGTTAGTAGATTATGTAAGCAGACCTTATTTTGGACGCTTTATACTGTAGTGTTTTTCTTTGGTGACTAAACTAGAGTTTTCAACAATTACCTCGACTAGTAATGAGTTGTCAGTGCAAAACTTGGAAACATCAATCTGCAGATCGGGGTGCTGGCAATCACTGGCAGTGAGGTGGTCTTACTTGAATCCTCCAGATCCCTGTTGTGGAGGAAGCCTTATAACTGATTTTGAATCGGTCTGCTGAAGAAACCACCATCATGACTTTAGTGTTCAAGGCAGTCTCCTATCTGAGCAATAGGCAGTGGTATGGATGATGAGGTGCAGGGGGGCTCAACACACATAGATTTTCCCACATTCCACTGACTATAGTCTCAAACAGAGCTTCAACTCTGATGGTTCAACATGGTTGCAGCCCTAAGATCATTCAAAACCACAAGTTCTATAAGCAGGCTGCACAGAATGTCTGAACTTTTCTGCCAAGACGCTACTGACTAATCATACAATATCATTAGATTGTACCCCATTATAATGCCTGCTAATGCAAATTGAAGTGAATTAGGTAATTTTTTGCATTGGAATGCCATGATAATGAACTTATAATGACCCTTGTAATGCCCACATCAAGGTTATGTAGCATGCCTTATAAGAAGTTGTAAGGGGGTCGTAAGCTGGCGGCATTAACATGGCGCAAAAAAAGTTGCGACAAACAGGACATGCATTGAACCATTTGGGGGTACATTGAGACTTTAAGACATTCCCCACCTTCTCATCATGGGAATGCAGTGATGGAGCCAGAGGGAAATGCAGTAGTATGATGGATCAGCAGCATCACCAAGCCAAAGGCAGGATAGGTGTACTGAAGCTGTTCATGATGTTGAGGCAATCATCCACAATGGTAAGTTTGTAATCAAGATGTGATTGATCAGATGTGGAAACACATTTGCAATGCTAGAGTAGGAAACAATTATCGGCAAGGTGGGAAAAGGGGCAAGAAGTTGATAGACAAAATGGAGCTGGTAGAAATGGCAATCAATGCATTGATGCACCATAGAGCCATACCGTGACCAGGTGGTGAGCATGGTGCCAAAAAGAGGTCAAGTCAATGACCACTGGTCACAGATTTCCTTTTTTTAAGATGGACTGGTCACCACCCCCCTGGTATGTATATCCTGCAGCTGATGCTGTTCAAGTGATTACACTGGTAAGTTTACCCATTCTATTCTATTGCCTGCTCAGCTAGCTGACTACACTTTCAGATTATCCAAGCCGTTGAGAAATGGTCTGCAGATGGCATGCTGGCAGCTACCAGCAGGTTTGCAGAAAACTTGGTTTATCAGCCAAGGAACACATTTAGGACTTATGCCAGCATGCAGAGAGACTGCTTGAGAAAGGCAAGAATCAGTGGCCCGATGAATGGTATGAACCAGCAAAGAACTTAGATCCTTCAGAGCCTCCCAGAATTTGCAGGAGTAATTCATGGAACTCACACCACATGAAGGTCGACTGACTTCCTGGTATCATGGAGATCAGCAAGCACAGTGTGGGGTTTGCAACACTAATGTAGCACAAAAAAAACAGCATAGTGCACAGAAGTCCAATGTGTGATACAGAAAAGATGCAGGTGAAGATACACATGAGATTGTCAGATGCATACTAGCTTGCTATTCTGTACCTCTGCTTTGACCACATGTGTTTGCAGTGAGAAGCTTGGTTCAGATCCAAAAATTGCACCCAGGTGGCTGAGCTGCATACAGTCTACCTTACCGGTTGTCTTGTGGCTTATTGCTCAGTGCCCAGATCTCAGAGTGCTCTCAAATCGGATCTGATCTGCAGCCATCTGTCCAAGTTTCAGGGCTTGCATCATATGACCAATATTGTGGTCATGTGTGACAGGCTTGGACTTTCAATTTGAACTTCTGACCAACAAATCTGGATTTCGAAGTGGAACTGAAGTACAGCAAATTGACAGTCCACCCACCACCTTACATCAGTGAGGCTGTGTGGCACAAGGTGTGGTGGCCTGGAAGGGCATGAGGACCCTGAGTGTAGGAGGCAGGGAGGGCCCAACAAGGGGATTAGCAGGTCAAGATGGACAGTGGAGTGGCTGTAGACAATGTAGACAGTGCAGAGGCTCACTCCCAGACCAGGAATGAGGGCAGACGTGCGACAATGGAGCCAGGGGTGCAGGGGGGAAAGGTTTCTCTGGGGGATGCTGAGCATAGCTGATGGGACTGTGAATTTCACTTGTGAGGACCATCAATTTGCAGGCAGAACCTGTCTGACCACCCACCACATTCTCACAGGGCGTTCTCATCAAAAACAGAACCATCAGTCTAACTGCTGTGCAGATTGACGGTCCCAGACTTATAATTCTTGGCTAGCATGCTCAGCCAAGGCTTACACATCAGCCACACCACACCATGCCACCCACCCCCACCAATCATTGCCCGCCAACCCTTGCCCACCAACCTCACCTGCAGTGCCATCAAAACACTGTCCAGTGCCAATGCCCACAACACCAACAGCAGCACCACTGCAGCATGCCAATCAACCTCACTCAGCACGAATGTCAACACCAATGGTCAATGCTGACTCCTGACTTCACCAAGTCTGGCACCAGTGCCAACTGCAAACACCAGCACCAGCGACCAACATTGCTTGCCTTCCATTCCCTGCAGCTGCAGCCACTGAGCACTGACACATGAGCTTCCTGCTGCTCCTCCCTGTCAACCAACGATGGGCATCAAAGGACTCTGGGAGGTGCGAGCCACCCAGTGCTCACTCCATCAGGACACCGAGCTCACAGCATCACCATTCACAGGTGCTGGCCTCCACCAATGAGCATGTGTTGCTCATGTCACTTGCTCTGTGAGACCACTACCAGGGCAGTCCTCCCTTCACACTGTACATCGTCAGTGTCAACGCCAGGTATGTTGTGAATTCCATTGTTGTATTAGACACCACAGCTCACCACACATCCACCTTGCATCTGGTTTGAACAGTGCCAGCAACAGAGGTGGCAGTGTGCCCATCTGCAAAGCAGGATGAATCCTGCTCTGCACGTGTTTCTTTTTTGTGTCGCAAATCTCGCATGACATCCCATCTAGCACATCTTCTGCTATAATGGCCCCAATTGCCTCACAAGAAAGTGGGGCAAGAGAGTGCACATGTGTGACCACTGGATGGTTAAGCCCACCTGCCTCATTCTTGACGCATTCAATATTGTGTGGCATGAGGCAAGCTTACTCACTCCCAACATGCCCCACACCAGCCAGCTGATTCCTGGGCTGCTGCTGCTTACAGGTGCCTGGTGAGGCTGAGGCAGAACTCACCTTGATGAACTGCCATGGCATCATTGATACCATGCTCACTGACGACAGCAATGTGTTCATGTTTGGCACACAGACAGTCCTTCGCAAGTATGCTGCCCCATCCTGTTCTGTGGCCACTTCTCATGACTGACAGTCATCAGCTTCAGCTTCAGCCTCAGTGAGGGGTGGATTGACATCTATGCAACCAGTACAATCCAGTGCTGCATCACACCCCACCTGACAGTCGAGGGATTTATCCTCATGGCTGTTCTGTGTGGAGGTGACTACAATGAGGCAGGTCACTCACCTTAGCCACATCACTCTCCTGCTGACATTCAATTGTGGAAAAGGGCTTCTGTGTTACGCTAAGCATAGAACCTAGCTTTATCTGGAGGAGTCACGTGACAAATGACGGGGAAAGTCGGAAGGTTTGTCTGCCCAAGGTCCTATGTTACCCTTGTGGCACGAAGTGAAGTTGAAGAGTCTACTGCGCTTTGTAGGCGAAGAGACTATGAGAAGGGTCTCGACAAGTAGACTCGCAAGTCCACAAGCGGATTCGGCTAGATACTACACTTGTATTGCGTAGAACTAACTGGGGAATAGTACAAGTACACTGGGTGTTTATATACATATGAGCGGACCCTGAATCAGGAGTCCTAAAGGGGAAACGGAACAGCAGAACGCCGTTCTAGAAGGGGATATGTCCATAAAGGAAACTGGGTCAAGGGGAGGAACAGAACAGAACAGAACAGAACAGAATGGAACAGAACGAAACAGAACAGAACAGAACAGAACAGAACGGAACAGAACAAAAGGAAGACATACTGCGGACTGCGCAAAGGATCAGGAGTCCCAGTTGGAATAGAAAATCAGAAGGTGAACGGGACTCCGTCTACGGGTCAAAAGAATCAGAAGGCAAATTGAAGAAACAGAGGAAATCGGAATCGGGGTCGTCGGGAAAAGCAGAAGAAACCCACGAGGCGAACTCGTGTTCCTCGGCCTCGGACATCCAGGGGATTTCTGTAACATTACCCCCTTTGTATGTCTAAGACACCGTCTCAGAATCCAACACTCCCATCGTCGCTATTGGTTTCGTCGGGGTCCCTGCCATTGACTCTGGAGAAGTCGAGGCCAGGGGAAGGTGTGGATCGGCGTCGGTGAAGTGGGGAGGGAATGGGCAAGGGTTCCAGCATCGCAGGGGGTTGGCTTCCTTCCGAGGTCACTGCAGTAGCAACTCCGGAGTCAGGGTGCGGAGTAGAGTCGATGGTAGACGACTCAAGGGTGGAGGAGTCCGAGACTTTGGGAGAAGGGGGCGTAATGATGTGGAGGAGCCGAGCTCGCTGCTCCTCGGTGCAGAGTCCAGCAGCAGCAGAGAAGATTCACTGCATGACCTCGTCAGGGATGAAGCGGAAGAAATGGGAAAAGTTGGTGTGTGCGAGGATATTGAGGACCTCGTACTGCTGAGTGATGAGCCGCTCATTCCAACGAAGGGTGTCGGCAGGTGAAAGGTTGGTGGCCGTTGCCAAATGGAGTCTACCACTGGAGTAGTTGTGGTAGAGGCGAATGAGACCTTCGCAGATGATGGACCGACTGTTCTGAAACTCCGCGCTTTGTTCGATAGGGAGGAGTGCTGACGGGTCTTCGAGGACTGACGCGAAGATGACATGTTTCTCCTGGAGAGGGAAATATGGGAGGGAGGAAAGGGGAAAGACAACAGTTCCGGATGGGGTGGAAGGCGCTACGGGGGTGGACAACATAGGAAAAATAAACGAAACTAAGGAAACAAACACAATTCCTGGACGTTTAAATACCCAAGGGAAATCCAAATTGGGAGGAAGGAACAAATCGGCCGGGGCGGAAACGGAAAGAAGCACGGAGGGAACGGAGTTCCATGGCTTCCTTGGATCAAGATGGGATCGGATGGAGTCGGGACTGCGGACTGCGGACTGCGGACTGTGGACACAGCACGGGGGAGATAGGGTGACTGGAGAAAGGGTTAAAGAGGTGAGTAATGAAGCGTGTGTGGACTTCATCGAAATCCCCATGTATCAATTCATCCTTGTAACAATCTCTTTTATCACCTTGTGCTTGGTGTCGGTGAATGTGTTGGTCATCCTGGTCCTGACGCGAGGAATCCTGGACCTCCAAGAGAGGGTATCGGAGCGTCGGGTGCCCATAGTGGTGTGTGGGTGGTTTAGTGAGCCAGCATGCTAACGTCGAGGGAGCACGCTGACTCTGTTGAATAGTGAGGAAATCCTTTGAGGTAATGGCATACAACCCTCATTGGATACACGAAGGGAAGAAGGGATGGGAGGATCCAACTAGACTTGAGGCACGGAAAGTATTCTGTCTCTCAAACAATCAAACCATGGAATGGGGTGACGGGGTAATGGGAGGGTGGCGGAGGAGGATGGGGTGGAGCTGGAGGTGACGACGGAGATGTCGAGGACTAGGGGGAAGTCATCTTAGGAAAATCCTTGGGCCTAGATAACTTATATGCTCGCAGCATGTACTTTGCATGCGAGAGATGCAATTCTGATTCCCAAGTATTCTCAGCACGGGAGTATCCCTTCCAAGAGACAAGAAACTGGCGACGTCCAGGAGATCCTCAGTGAGAACAGATGGTCTTGATTTCGTACTCCTCTTCTCCTTCGATAACTTCGGAAGGAGGGTTGAAGTAATTCAGTCCATGTTCATCCGTCTCAGTAAAGGTCAAAAGGAGGGAGGCGTGGAAGACATTATGGAGTTTCTTCCAGGTCGGAGGAAGGCGAAGTTTATAGGCGTAGGGGAAAATAATGGTGTCGATCTCGAATGGTCCTTCGCGGCGAGGAGCGAGCTTGCGAGAGGGGAAATTGAACTTGAGATTTCGAGAGTCGAGCCAGACCTTATCGCCTACTTTCCAGGGGGTAAACTTTGTTCCAATGCGCTCTTTAATGGTCTGAGCGGCTTTGGCGTGAGCGGCGGTTGCCTCTTTTCGTGTGGCATCGAGGATTTCTAACCGCTTTTCCAAGGCGGGAAGAAAGGTGGTTCCAATCGGAGGATAGGCACGAGGTTCATACCCATGCATCAAGGAAAATGGAGTGACATTGGTGACAGAGTGAACAGCTGAGTTATGCAAGAACTCAGCCATTGGGAGAAGTTCGGCCCACTTTGAAGTGTTTCCTTGGCAAAAGATATGGAGATAGGTTTCAAGTTCTTGATTAACTCGTTCAGACTCTCCGTCGGTCTGAGGGTGATAGGCGGTGGAGAGGGCGACGTCATAGGATAAGAGCCGGGCAAGCTCTCGAGCGAAGGCAGGAGCGAATTGGGGTCCCCGATCAGAGATAACCTTGTCGTGGAGACCGAAATGACAGAACACATGTTTGAAAAAGAGGGATGCTATCCCTGCTGCATCGATAGATTTGTTACAAGGGATGAAAATCACCCCCTTAGTAAGCCCATGGTCGACCACGACCAGCACAGAATCAAAACTGGAGGATAGGGGGAGGTCGGTGATCATATCGCAGGAAATCTGCTGGAATGGCCGACTCGCAGAGGAGGAGATTGGACAAATACCAGGGGCCACCGGATGGGTGTTGACCTTGTTTGCTTGACAAACAGCGCAACCTGCAACAAAACGGCGAACAAAGGTGGTCAGACCAGGCCACCAATAATCGCGCTGCACAAGGTGAACAGTGCGGAAATACCCTCCATGACCCCCAGCGGGCGAATCATGGAGGGACCGTACAAGGTCCTGCTGGGCGGGTTCAGGAACATAGAGACGGCCCTTGAAGTACAAGGCACCATCGAGGAAAGTCCAGTTCTTTGGAGAGGCACGAGGGAAGAGCGAATCGCCTTCGGTCAAGGCTTTCACAGCATCGGTAACAAGGGGATCCTCCGCGGTATGGCGAGCAATCTTGCTAGCCAAAGCAATGTCCAACTGATTGATGATGACATCGGAGACGTCGGTCGGTTCGTCAGAAAGAGCCGGGAGAGGTTTCCCGAGATCGGGGAGAAGAGTGACAGCTGTATTGTCGTCGGATGTGTTGATAACATCACGACAAGATAACACATCTGCGGGACCCATGGCAGAGCCTGGTTGGTTGTTCCAGCGGAGGTCGAAGTCCTGCAAGAACATCGACCAGCGAGCCTGGTGGCAAGAGAGATTTTGAGGAGACTTGAAGTACGTCAAGTTCCTGTGGTCCGTAATCACCGTTATCGGGTGATTAGTGCCCATGAGGTATTGGCACCATTCCTCAAGGGCCCGTATAACCGTGAGGAGTTCGCGATCATAGATATCGTAATTTCGCTCAGCCGGAGCGAAAGTCTTGGAATAATAAGCGCAAGGGTGGAGATCCCCATTGCCATCCTTCTGCATCAGGACCGCGCCTGACGCACAGAGAGAAGCATCCGTCATGACAAAGAACGGATGATCGGTGTCAGGGTACCGCAGTACTGGCCGACTCAGGAACGCCTTCTTGAGTTTCTGAAAAGAAGCCTCATGATCCGGCAACCATTGCCATTGGGCACCCTTCTTCGTCAAAGAAAGGAGCGGCTGCACAAT
>JBBPNN010000458.1:0-23394 GCA_038090935.1 Hortiboletus campestris
TGAGGTCTTACAAATACTCAGAGATAACAGACTGTACCTTAAACATATGTACAAAGTGCAAGTTTGAGCAATTGGAAAGAGAATACCCCAGACTTATTGCAGGGTACCAATCAGTAAAGATGAATTCTGCCAAAGTCAAAGGCGTCACTGAATGGCCAGTTTCACAAATGAGGAAACAATTGTGAGGAGTCCTTGGATTCCTCAACTTTTATTGGAGATTTATCAAAGATTTCTCACAAAGAGTGAAACCTCTAAATCCTCTCTGCTTCAAAAAGAAAGAATTCCTCTAGGATAAGGATAAGTCATGCCAGATGAGCTTTGACAAACTAAAAAAGGTAATCACAACTGCACCCACCCTCACAATGCCCAATAATGATGCTCTATTCAGAATTGAAACTGATGGATCTGGCATCAGTCTCAATGCAGTTCTAATCCAAAAACATGACAATTGGTGTCATCCTGTTACCTTCATCTCAAGATCTCTTACTGATGCCAAATGTAATTACCATGTGGCAGATCTTGAGATGGCAGCAATCATGTTCACCCTAGAGGAATGGTGACATTACCTACTTGAAGCTGCCCACCCCTTTGAAATCCTCACCAACCATCAAAACCTTACTTTCTTCTGCAAACCCCAGGACATTACATGCCACCAAGCATGATGGCAATTAACCACCCAAGAATACCATTTCACAATCACACACCAATCTGGTAAAACAAACCCCACTGATCCTCTATCCCAGAGGTCAGGTTATGAGAAGGGGGTGGAAAGTGAGAACAAACAACAAATCCTCCTTTCTGACCACCTTTTCACACCAAACTTGTCAGAAGAGAGCATCAAAGCAGCTGTGTGCTCCATTCAGACACAAAAACAGTCAACAAAGGATAATGCTGAGGCAGCTGAGCGCCCAAGTGACCCTGAATTGATTGAGTCAATAATGATGAAATTACAACATAAATGAGAACAATACACAATCAAAGGACTCTCCAAAGAAAAAACTTGATGGTAAGATATCAATAAAGTAGTCTACTACAAGAATCTCATGTACAGTACATTCTGAAAGATGATGCTTTACATGAGAAAATCATTATGCAACACCACAATCATTCTCTTGACAGGACTTGGGAAAATCCTAGTCATAATACTATGGCATGGCATGAACTTGGAATGCATGAATCAATGCCTTCCATCTTCAGTACCCACGTGCAAACACAACATCCATGTGGGCAATTTGAAGGTGCATGCAAATGAGATGGTTACATTGCCCAGTTCTTGCTGATATATTCTATCTGTAAGTCTGACGATATGAATTGAAACAGTGAATTCCCAGTGTGACACATGTATGAATCCCCAGCACAGTCAACAGCCAAGATGGCTCATGCACTTGTGGCATCCAATTGGATGTCATGATGAGTGTTCACAATATGGATGGCTATCATTGGAAAGACATTCACAGGGCCAGGTTCCCCTGTGTTCTGTAGTGCATGCTGAGAAAGCCTGTCAGATACACCACCATTTGTCTGTCTACAGTGAAGATAATGCTCACTTGCATGCGTTGTCCTGCAACCACAGTCGGGGGTCCTTTTTGGGGGGTATTCTCTCTTGACTGTGACTGGGAGTCAGGGCTAAGATTGAGGGATTGACCAGACCTTGTGGCAGGTTGATTGGGCGGTTGTAAGCCCTGCTTCCTGAATCTCGCTGAAAGTCACCCTTTGGGCACTGAAAGAACCAGGTGGGCCAAGAGGCTTTGGAGAAGATGTTTAGGAAGGAGAGACAATGGATAGGGGACCTGTCAACTGTGGTGTGGCCTGGAGTGAGTGTGGTGGCATTTCATGAACTATGCACAGCACAGCAGTGGATCATGGGGTTGGTGGCTTGAGTAATGTCAGCATGAAACAAGTTGCTCAAATCATCACACACCTCATTATAGTCAAATGGCTGTGTGGCAGCAGGAGTGCTCAATGGCAAATCAACCTTATGCCAACATGAAAATCAGCATTGAAAATGAAAATAATCACTGTTCTACCTTGAGCAGATCATTACTTTCCTTGCAGAGGGTCTCTGACTCAGGTTGACCCGATGTTGTGGGTGGTTCCTTATGTGGGAATGCTGGAATCAGCGCAACTCTTTTGGTGACAAAATGCTACTGTAATGCCATACTGGAGTTGAGCCTGGCAGTCTTTTGTCACGGGTCGAAAGTTGCTCATCCTGTTGTTGCTGTGGCTTGTTGTTAGGTGTGCCCAGTTCCAAGTCTTCTTAAGTAGGTGCCTGATGCCAAGGGAGGGAAGAGAATATGTCACTTATCCGACAAGCCAACATTGCGAATGGACAAATGCTTACCAGGAAAGGACCATAAGAGTGTGGCAGGAGATTGCTAAGGTTATGAATCATGATGTTCCCCTTGGATCCTCCAGTTGCAAGATAGCTGCAATCTGGCAATAGAGCAATCAACTGAATCCCTTGGCTGTCCTCAATGACTGGACCGATCTGAGCAAGTGTTATTGTGTCCCAGAACGAGACACTAGTAGAATGCATTGCGAAGGCAGTGAGGAACTTCCTGTTAGAGGCTAGAGTGATAGATACTACTCCGCTGACATTGTGAACCTGGCATTCAGCCAGTTGTGAACCAGTGGATACGTCGAAAGACTCAATTTTCTTGATGTGAAGTGCAATGAAAATTTGCTGCTGATTGCTTGACCATGCAAGTGGTGTAGCTAGGGATAACTTGAATAGACTGGAAATCCCATTATTGATATTGCTGTTGCACTTGCCAGTGATCTTGATGAGCTGGTTACCATTCGAGTTGTCAAAGATACAATACCATTAGCGAAGAGTCCCAAATCTAGTAAGTCATGGCAATGCAAGGCATTGCCAGGCTACCTTCACCTTGCTTAGGCTTGCTAATCCTTGGTACATGCTTGGGAATCAGCCTCTTCAAGTGGCATCCTCTGTTTGACACCCATCCACGCTTCCTGGCCCAAAATTGTACCATGAAAGTCATCGAGCCCAAGGCAATTTTTGAACTCAACTATATGGATGCAATCTATGCAAATTATGCAAGTTGCTCTAGCAGGCATTCCCGCATGCAATTGGCTTGTGTGTGGTGCAAGAAAGCTGGTTAATCTGGAAGACTACCAGAGGCTCCCTCATTTCAAGACCAGGGGCCCCTCAATGTGGATGAAGAATACAAGTCGGACTTGCAAAAATCTGGGTCCAATGGCATCCAACTCCACTCAAGAGCTTACCACAAGCCATTCACATACTTTGAGAGTGGCATCATGATCTTTGTCACCTCATCCATCTATTTCTACACTGTCATCTGCTTCTGGGTCAAAACATTCTCTGAGTCCTGGATCTGACTTTGTTCTGCTGCAAAAGAAAGCACTGGGCAGGACTACCTCATGAAAGGGAAAAGCACCACCAAATGGAGGTGGGTGTCAAATCCTCCGTGAGTTATAGATATCTCATTCTAACCGCTGTTGAAGGCCACGTGCAGCATGATGTGAACCAGTATAATGTCTCTCCACTACAGGATTTGTACAGGGACTCAGATGTGTAAAATTGCCATATTGGGCCACTTTGATCACGAATTCCAATCAAAGTGGCCCAATATAGTAATGCTGAACTTTTCGATTGGAGTGCAAGAACTGGGAGAGTGAGTGAGCACATGCTCATGCAGCATTGGGTGATCGCTTGAGCTTTCTTCTCTACCGATCTGCATCAGCTTCTTCCCAGTATCTCATTTCAAAACAAGTCAGCCCATCATGGTGACAACAACATTTTTTACTCAAGATTAGTGTCACCAGCAGCTGTTTGTCCACAGCTGTCCATTCACCAGGAAGTTGCCAGCCTGTAAAACAATTGATGATGTTGTTCATGGCCATCTGATGCCTTGATCTCAAGTCAGGTTAGTTACTTCCCAACTTCTATTTGTAACAGTTTTGTGATGGGATTATCAAAGGGGATTGTGCCTCCCAGCTGTTTAATCCAATAGTTTGTAGGGCATGCAAGTCATTGGTGCTGGCATTACAGAAATTGTAGAATAGTTTACCAAATATGGGTTATTGTGTCCCTAACACTCCTGTCATTGCTCTCTCCAACATGGGAGCAAGATGGCACACCACACAGTACTATCCAAAAGCAGCAAGTGTTCCTGATGCACACTACACTCCACAAGGGAATCTACAGGACTGGGCCAAGGCAGGTGAAATATTTGAGTTGTCCTGGTTTGGTCTATTTTGTATGGCAGGCTTGGAGGGGCATACCTGAGGCACATGAGGTGCAGGTGTTGCATAGGCACTTTTGTGGGAACTTTCTGGCAGCAAGGTGACAAGGCGACACCAAGTTTGCTGCAATTAAAGTAAGCAACCTTAAGCCTCATGCTTTCAATTTCACCTAGTGACACTGCAACTAATTGTTCACTTAATCCAGTACTATAGGACCAACAACCCTCATGTGCCTATGATATGCTGACTTTGCATTGGCTTTGGAGGCTCTGTCAAAGCCTGGGAAAAACAGATGGGCATTTCCATCAGCCAAACCCAGCACGGCTCCTCTTCTGCACTCCCTAACCTCTAATGCCTTGGACTTTCAATGGTTCCCACCATTGCTCTCTTCAACATTGGAGCCAGACAGTCCATCAGGCAGTCTGCTATTTGATTAATTGATGCCTGGCTCAGAGCAGAGTATAAAGGACTACCCGATGCTGTAGGGAGGCCCTCTGCTCAGAAATCCAAAGATCTGGCTTGGGAGTACAGGAGACAGGCTCCCCCAGGTATGACATGACACTGCTTCTGCCAAGAGCTGCTGCCAGTAGGAATAAGGGCAAGACATCCTCCCCTGCACTGGCAAGACTTTGAATGCTGAGGCCATAAATCTGATTCTTGGTGGCTGTTGAATGACTAGCTTGTAAGGCGTCCACATCATCCTTCCCATCATTTTCCATGAAGTCCTCCACAGAGCATCTGAACTTGCATTTCCAGGCAGTCTGAATGTGTCACCATGGGTTGATGGTGAGTGAAAATGAATGTGAGGCACACTGAACCTTGTCATGACAGCCAATAGGTCCTCAGATGTAAACAGCCTATCAAAGTTTACAAACAGGTGGTCTTGATAGAGGCAGTTGATGCCTTGGTCTTGAAAGCAGATCTTGGCAGCAATCTGTGCAAAGGGGCGGGCCAGGACAAGACTTTGGATCAGGACATTGCTGGTCACAGCATCAAGCCCATGGGGTAGGAGTTTTTCTCGACTGGTGAGAGCTGATGTTTTGTTGTATTGACAGAGCAGGGAGACATGGCATCCAAGGACCACCACATTGTGGGTTGAGCATGTCTGGGTGTTGTGTAAAAGCATGGTGGTGAGCTCTGTTCCCCTGCTAGGAGATCTGCTAAGCATCTCTGCCCTTAGCAGGAGCAGCTTTTGCAGATCTGCATAGTCTTGTAGCCATCAATGCAGGGCGGCCTGGTTCCACATCAAATGACCCTCTCAATGTAGGAGGAAATCTGTGAAGCTGCCTTGACTGTCCACCACCACCTCAACCAGCTGTGTGAGGTTTTGAAAGAATTCATTCCTAAAGTTGGAGAGAAAGAAGTACCTGACTTTCTTGTTGGTGAGGTCGTTGGTGATGTTGTCATTGGAGTACTCTATCCTTAGAGAGAGCTTTCTGAGCACCTTGTTCTCCTAGGTGGCAATCAGGTCCTCTTCCATGTCAAGAAAGATCTTGCGCAAGTCCAAGAAGGCAATGGGATGGCCTTTGTAGGACATTGTCTACTATGTCTTGGTGTCAGACGACCAGATGCAGGGAAGAGCCATGGTGTCATAAGTGATGGAGGAGGTGACATGCTGCAGTGAATGCAGGTGAGCAAAGGTGGAGTATGTGTTTTCCATGAACCGAGGCTGAAGCTCATCACAAGCAAAGGCTTCATCAACTTTGGACTGGTCATTGTCAGCCATGCAAGCACCGATCTCTCCTAGAAAAGTCAGGCACATACGGTATTTCAATTTGGCAATGGTGAAGGTGATGCATACTGGCTCTTTGAATGAACCATCTTGATTCACTGTCAGTAAAGCAAAGCATGCCTCCATCAGGTTGGCGATCAAAACATCTTTCTGCTTTTTCCGTGTGGTGGTCCATATATGCAAGAGGATGTGGTGAATTTGGTGTATGAGGTCTTCATCCTGGTCCTGGTCCTGGTCCTGGTCCTGGTCCTGATCCCAGTTCTCTTCAATCTGATGTGAGGAGACCAGGATATCATGAAGACAGATGAGAATCTTCATCATCTGAGTTAGAGTCCCTTGCTTCTACTAAGGAATTGTCCTTGGCTTGAGCGCAGGTAATGCCAGAACCTGCCAATGGCACTCTCCATACATTCTTCATGCTCAAAAGCATGGAAAGAAGCTGGACGATTGGAACCCTATATTGTTTCATCATAGCCTCCAACAGATGTTTGTGGAACAGAGTATTGGAAATCCCTCTATTTTTTGGGGGAGCGAGTCAGTCCAAAATGCCTATTGTAATGACAACCCTGTTATGGATTCCCAGAGACTCACTTCAAGGCTGGATCCAGTGAATTAAGGCATTTCAAGACCAGTTTGTCCATGGTGTCAATGAGTGCCACCACTTCTTGAAAGTACGTGCTCACTCCGGCTGACAGCCTTCGATATCCTAACTCTTGGGGTTGTGGCAGGGAGACCAGTTGGCAGACAGCCTCCTTGGTCAGTTGGAGGCTGTCAACATAGGCTGGCCAGCCTGTGAACAGCAGTCATGGACTAATCAGATGCAGATCTCTAGGGACTTCAGCACGGGCTTGGGAACCCTCCAGATCCTCTTTTAACTCATGCTTCAGCTGTTGTATGAGCATCCAAGAAGGACTTTGCATTCCATTATCCTCCGCCACCATGATCTCCCAGAATATACGGTAAGTGCCCATTCCTTGTGCTTTCAACCTCTGTGCTTTGCAGGCACGTCAACAGAATGGCAGGGGTGAGTCCTTGTGCTATTTATGATAATGACTATGCATGAAGTGTGCACTGACAAGAATAGAGAAACAGCCAGAATGACTGCAGATGCATGTGTCTGGGATGACAGAAAGACCATATACTGGGATTCTTGGACCAGATATATTCTTTGGTAGCTTCAAAGCTGGATCCAGGTTCAACTTCTGGAGGGTCTGATGAACAGGGCTTTCTGGAACACACTCAGCAGCGCTGGATGTTTGTTTTGCAGATGGGACTCCATCTCATTGTTTTGCACAGCTTCCTGAGAAATTTGACAGAGGAGGATTTGAAATTCCCTATTGATGGACAAACAGAGTCTGCTTAAGTATGGATGTAGAATGAAAGGTGGTACATTGTCCAATCCCAATCCCAATTCCAAACCTGATTCCAAATCTGATTCTTTCTCTTTAGAGCTAGATCTGACCACAATGGAGGAAGCAGGTGAGGTCAGAGGGGTTGCTGCAGTATCTCCCCAGCATCCCAGTCAGCACCTTGAAAGTCATCAAAGAGTGTGATGGACAGGGTAAGGGAATAGGTGTTCTTGATTGTATGGAAGTTAAGGTACCTATAATCCTGGCAAGGACAATAGTTTCCATCTTTCTTCGGCACAAAGAAAAACGGAGAAGCCTGGGGAGACTTCAATGGTATAATCTTTCCTTCTCATAAGTTTTCTTCAAGAAATCCTTTTAACACTTCCATTTCCATTGGGTTCAAGGAATACATAGTTCTTAGCTCATTTTGGGACAAAAGATTCGTCAAGTTCAATGGTGTGATTGAATGGTTGATGAGGGGGAAGGGAAATGTCTTTAGATTTCATAAAGACATCACAAAATTTGGCAAATTCTAGTGGAAGCTCAACAATCTTTTTCTCTTGTTCTGCCGCGATAGAGGTGGAGACAGTAACTCAATTGAGGTCCAAAGGTGGAAGTACTCCCATAGATATGGCCAGGTCATCGACTAGTTGGTCAAAGATGGCATCTTTGGAGACATGATTATACCATAGAAGATACCGTTGCATTTCAGCATCCTCTTTTGGTCGAGAGATCCCCTTGATAAGTGGTAAGGAGACTATTCTGGTTGACCAATCAATGGTTGGGTTGTTATGGTGGAGCCAAGGAAGTCCTAGGATGACGTCTTCCTTGCTCATTATGAGGTAGAAGGTTCTTTTCTCCACATTTTCTCTAATACAAAGATATACCATAGTCATTCTTCATATGAGTCCTCCTTGATTAACGGTTCCATCCACATTGTGGGCTGTTAGAGGTTTCAGTAGTTGTTGTGTTGCCCAGCCAAGCTAATGGACAAGGGCTGAATTAATAAAACATCCTGTTGCTCCACAGTCAATGAGAGCTTCAGTTTCAGTGATTTTGCAGTTTCATCCAGAAAGAGAAAGAGGAATCTAGATTGATCATGCATTCTTTCCAGATACAAATACAGGTGCAATAGTGAAGGAGGGTAAAGATGCTGAAGCTTTCCCTCTGTTTAAAAATCCTGTTGTCCTTTGTTAGTCTCTTCATTGAAGAAGATAGTGGGCTTAATAATTTCTTCATCCACCGCAAGTCTAGCCACATCTTTTGTGGTTTCAACTGATGTTCCATCTTCATATGCTTCTCCATAGACAATCTTGAGGCAATTCACCACATCTGCATCAGAGAGATTGAGCTTCCTGGCATATTCCTCAAGAAAGGATGGAGGAACAAAGACTGTGGTGGCTCAAATTCTCAGAGCTGAATGAGTGGGAGGTTGATGCATAAATCCTCAATTACCACCAGAACGAGGATGTTTGGTGGTGCAACATCCGACCTTGTGGCAAACAAAGCACTTGTTTTGCATGTGCTTAAGACGGATGGCATTGATGTCCATGGCATTGGGGTTGCGACAAGAGGAGGTATTGGAAGAGTGCTGAGTATCTCTGGATGAAATATAGTGGGATTTCATGCTTTAGGCATTGGACGAGATCATAGAATTGAGCAGCTGTGTTGAGTCACTCCTTTGCCATAGGGGGTTCCTTTTCAACAGTAGTCATCCTGAAAGTGAGATCACTAGTCACTGCTTTCTTCAGCAAGTCTTTCAAAATGTGCTGATCCATAATGCCACTCCTTCCAGCTTCTAGCTCAAAGGTGGAGTGGAATCCATGGAAGTCACCTTTGAAGGGCTCTCCTACCATGCAAATATCAGATAAGGCTGCACGAGCCTTACTGGTCCAGTCTAAGGGGATGAAAACTCTGGCAAAGTCATTGGCAAACTTGTCCATGGTTTTCCCTTGTGCTGAGACTTTGGAGTCTAGCATTTTCTTCAACCATCCCTCAGAGAAGACAGCACCACATCCCTTGCTCATCTTGTTGCAAAAGGTGAATATCTTCATTTTGTTGGTGCTGTATCATGGCGACATTAGAAAGTACACCTCCATGGTGAGGACCCATTGTTGGGCATCCTTGTTCCAGCCAGAGAAGTCTTCTAGTAGACCAGCTTTGAGCTCAGTTGTATTGGCATGATGTTCCTCATCAGCTATCCTGTTGTTGTCATCATGGTTGGAGTGATAAGAGGGTGAAGAGTTGGATTTGTTATCGGAAAGGAAAGAATGCAGAACACAAGGGGAAGGGAGAGAAGGTGGAACTACTGAAGGATCATGAGTGGGAGATGGTGAAGAAGGGATTTGGAAGGTAAAAGGCGGTCAAGTAGGAGGGAGAGCAGGAGCTTGAGCTCATGGAGAATTGAAGGGGGATTGAAAAGTCAAGGGGCCAGGTACATATATGCCTGCTTGAGCTCAGATTATGATGACATGAATCCGGTTCAGGATGAACAGGCGAGAGTGCTGGTGGATCAGAAGTAGATCGGGGTTGAGGGACAGATTCTCCTTCTTCTCTATCAGCTTGTTAGAGAAGGTGTTCAAGGTTGATCCTTTGCGTGGTGGAGGAGATGGTCTCGTCCTTCTACTGAATGGTAGGGACAGAAAAGCAGTTAGTTTTTTTGTTACGCTAAGCATAGAACCTAGCTTTATCAGTGAGAGTCTTGAACGAATAACAAGTAGAGATATCACAAGTAGTTGAAGAGTCTACTGTGCTTGGTAGGCAAAGAGACTGTGAGAAGGGTCTTGCATAGTGGGCTGCTACCACTTAGCGGTTGGACTAGAAACTACACTTGTATTGCATAGAACTAACTGAGGAAACTACAAGTACAATGGGTGTTTACAGTGACTCCAAAAACTGTTCCAATGCCTAACCTGTCATATCCATGACACTCCAAGTCCATCTCCGGCCCTCCAGGTGCATCTCTGCTCTTCCATGAGCAATCTCTGGCGTTATCTCACCAGATCTGTATCACCTGACCTCCAGACCTTCTCTCCATTTTTCGTCTCCTCTGTACCTCTGATTACAATACACTCTTGTTCTACATTAGCATTAACTCCGCCTCTTAGGTACCTCCAACCTATGCAAGCACAGCTCCGGCACTCATGTCGCCGGAGTGCAGCACCAGCTTTCTTACCTCCTGTCCTCCATCTCCGTAATCCATTAATAATCCTATGTACCTCCGATGTATATAAACTCTTAGATACCCTCTGTACATTAGCTTGATTATCAACTAGGATAATTCCTGTCTCTTCTTCATCACTACCTCTGCCCTCCGAAATCCAGGACACCCATACAAACAGTAAGGGTGCAGCACACAAGCTGAAGCCAAGTCCCATTCGACCCGACTTACCTCTGGAGTTCTGGAGTTGTCACCAGGAGTTGCACAGTCCTAACATAACCCCAAACCAGGGCACAAAGCACCCCGCAATCACCTGTGGGAATTCTGCTTAGCTTTGGTGGAGACAAACACGGTATAAACCCTTGGCTACACCTTCATCCCTAGGGTCATGTGATGTGGCTCAGGGGCTGCCGAGATATGTCCATTCTAAAGCAGCAATACCATTGGAACAGTTTTTGGACTTTTATTATGAGATATAGGATCCCAACTATAACAAAGTTTGTTGACTATTATTTGATGCTACAAATAGAGATATACATGTAAACATTGTGTCTGAGTTGTAAAACATTCCCACACCTCTTTATCCTTTACCACTACCATCATGCAATCACTGTCTATCACTCAAAAGAATACCATTCTCTCTCAGCTTGATGCTGGTCATTCTATTCACTCCATTGCATCTAGTACTGGTGTTGGCATTACTACCATATCCAGACTTCATTCTAAGGAGCATTCTAACCTCCAACAGTCTACTGGAGGTCATTCATCAAAGCTTTTCCCTGCCAACATTCACCATGCTATTCACCTCATTTCTACTCATAAGGCTGAGAATGCAGTCCAGGTGACCAAAGCACTCTCTAATGTCACCAACCAGTCTCTCCACCCTAATACCATTTGCCACCACCTCAAAAAGTCTGGGATGAAAGCTGTAGTCAAGTCCAAACACCCTCTACTTTCTGCTAGGCATCGCAAGAATCACTTGGACTTTGCTATTGCTCATAGGGATTGGACTATAGAAGACTGGAAGAGGGTGATATGGTCTGATGAGACCAAAATCAATCATCTAGGGTCAGATGGAAGGAAATGGGAATGGAAAAAGCCAGGTGAGGGGCTCAGTGATAGGCTGGTACAAGGAACAGTCAAATTTGGTGGAGGTTCTGTGATGGTATGAGGGTGTATGACTTGACAGGGAGTTGGCTATGCTGCCAAGATTGATGGTAGGATGGATGGTGATCTTTACCTTCAGATTTTGAAGGATGAACTACTGAATACTCTGCAGTTTCATGACATTAATCCATCTGATATCAGTGTTCAGCAGGACAATGACCCCAAGCATGCTACATACATGTAAAAAGGTAAAGGGATGGCTAGAAGAGCAGGATTTTGAGACCATGGTATGGCCTGCACAGTCTCCTGACCTAAACCCCATTGAACATCTATGGGATTATCTCAAGAGGAGGTTGGCAGAGTATGAACACTCTTCTAATGGGATTCATCAACTATGGAAGAGAATTCAAGAGGAGTGGGAGGGAATACCAGCTGAGGAGTGTCAGATGTTGATTGAAAGCATGCCAAGGAGGGTCCAAGCTGTGATTAAAGCCAAAGGAGGATATATCAAGTACTAATATATACTAAATACCATTATTATTTGAAAAGTCAGTTAGGCATTGGAATAGTTTGTGGAGTTACTGTATATACTGGTACTGGAGGGGAACCCAAAAGGAGAATCCAAAAGAGGAAATGGAACAACAAGGAGTGCCATTCTAGAAGGGGATATGTCCATAAGGAGAACAGATCAGGATCAGAATGGAACAGAATACGAGAAGGAAACAGAATGGAATGGAATATGAGAAGGAAGGAAAGAAGACATACATAAAAGGAAATAGAAGTTCTGGCAGTAATAGAAGCACAGAACGAACAGAACTCAGTCAGACTAAAGAGAATCAGAAGGAAGGTCAAAGAATGAATTAAAGTCAATGTCCTTGGGTTCCCATGCATTTACCCCAGAGTTGAACTTGAGTTCCTCGGTCTTGGTTATCCAGGGGATTTCTGTAACATGGATGGCATGGCATGACCTGACAGCACTGTGCAGGTGCATGAGATGCCAGCACTCAACAAGAATGTGATGTTGGCCCTGTGCATGTTGGCAAAGGTGAGCACCACAACTGGCCTTCTCTTGTCATCCCTTGCTCATGTTGTGTTCACAACAAGGAGTTGAACATCAATGCATACCAACAGTGCATGAAGCTGACATGGACCTTGTCATTCACCCTTGAGGAGGCAATGGTGTCACATGAGTGTTTACAAATATCCATCTGATCCAACATGCCTTCCAACAAGCAGCTGGACAACACATTCACAATGGGGGTTCCAAAGACACTTCATTTGCAAGACATTCCTACCAAGGCAGAATCTATTCTACATCTGGAAAAGCCCATGAGGAAGTATGCAGAATGGTCAAAGGCACAAGAGCAGAAGAGGGAGCAGACTGGCACGTGGCAGATGTTCAGGTTGGTAAAGAAGAAGGACAGCAAGGCAGAGAAAGATCACAAGAGGGAGGAGGAAGAGGAGGAAGAGGAGGAAGATGCTGATGCTGACAGTTCTGAAAAGGACCCTAGTCAGAGTGATTACAATGACACAATGCAGGTGCTCCATTGCCTTCATCTCCCTCCCACTGCATTCATCTGACGTTTGTTACTGTCACACTCTCTCACTCTCATAAAAGGCCTTTCATTGTGATCTCAGTGAGGAGATTCTGTGCCCAGATCTGAGTTCCCCTGCAAATGCTTCGTTCAATCTGGGTAGTTCCTGTAAACTGCCCCCTCCTAACCAGCTTGCAGCTCTCTCTAACTCTGGTGAGTGTCTGCATTCCAGTTCCCACCCCCCCCCTCAAATCACATATTCCTCTACCTCCTTGAAATGCATGAGATGGCATGTCACATGTCTGCATTCCAACAGTTCTATATCCACCCTCATATCATGCATTTCACCACCCCCTTGAAATGCACGATACAGCACTACGACTAACTACATTCTGTTACAATCGGTATATTCTCTAACCCCTATGTTCGTTGGACTTATCGTTTTCTACATATCCCAACAGACAATTCCTGACCTTCACCCTTATCTCATGCTGCTTACTCATCCTTGCTTCCGATTCACGCACGAGACTTCTCATCTTCTCCCTTTTCACACTTTATCTTTCACCTCTTCACAGAAGTGTTCAATCACGCTTCTCTTCCATTCCTTGATCCACATGTTTATGCTTCTCTTCCATTCTGCCACACTGTGTGTTGGCCTTATGTCTTTCATTTCCGTTTCTACCCTATGCCCTATTTCCCATTTGCTTCCGGATTGTTAGATACGCTCCAAACATGTACATACCTCCAGTAGGTACTTAAGGCTCAATGCCACCACCAGAGAACTCTAGTCTAGTTCTCTTGGTGTCCCCTCAAGTGCTATAAGAAGGACTCTTTTGGCCTAACAAGCCTCCTCTTTATGCTTTCTTCTCTGAGTCCAAGTCCTCTGTTGGCAACCTAAGGAGCAACACTCTTAAGGGTTGTTTCACATTCATTCTTGTTCATGACACCCAACGTCCTGACGTCCCACAGCACCTACATATATTTCATTAGAAAAAGTTTGGACTAGGGTATAGAAACAAGTGCAGGGACTAGCACAGCCACATATTCACACAAAAGTTTCACCATAGCTAATCCTATGCTTTACTACATATGACTTTTCCCTACACTTTCCTACACTTTCCAAGCCTATCTTTTGTCCATAGCCAATCCTACACTTTTAGTACACTTTCCTACACTTTCCAAGGCCAATTTTTCCAGATTTTCACCATAGCTAATCCTACACTTTTCAGTACACTTTCCTACACTTTCCCAGACCATTATGTATGCTTGACTAGGTCTTTTTCCTCCACTTTCCAAATACAAATTTATAAAAATTTTGCCATAGCTAATCCTACACTCTGACCACTTCTGACTATGGTTTGACCAGAATTTCACCAACCCCTCATCCCCCTGCTCAAAAAATCCAAAACAAAAATCCAAAACAAAAATCCAAAAAAGGAAATAAACACCACCAACATCCCAGAAAGGAAATTTTGAGGAGAATGCAGTGGTGATAACATAGGGTCAGGGTTACAAATCAACCCCCAAGCCACAGATTTGACCCCCTTCAAACCTCCCCTTGCTATGAAATTTCTATATTTTTGCCATAGTTAATCCTATGCTTTTCTACACTTTTCAAGGCCTAATCTTTCAGGAATTTTGCCATAGCCAATTCCACACTCTGCTACACTTTTTTCACCCAATGCTAGTCAATTCACAACTGACATTTTTGCCATAGCTAATACTATGCTAGCCAACCAAGTCTAAGTATATGCTACAGTTACACCATCCTAGGAACAAACCACAACTCAGAACACCAATGTAAGTACTATGCACCATGTTCATGCACTCAAGTAGTTGGAATACTTATGCTCTATTACAACCAGATTGACATGGCCACATCAGGCTCCAATGTACATACCATCAGCACAGCCTCATGCCTCTGTATTTGAAGTACTTATGCTGGTTCACATACAGGCAAATGTGCTTGACATGAACATATGTACCACTCATTGCAGTACATCTGGTACTCACACTGGGTTATGACCAGATCAATACACAAACCTCCAATGTATGTACCCCTACCAGTGACTGTAAGTATATAGAGGACTTATGCTGCATCACAAGCAGGCACAGACATTCAGACATGAATGTGTATACCATACTGCATGTCTTATGTTTAAAGACAGAGAACACTCATGCTGGTTTACATCAGGCTGAAATGCAGGTCAGGGACATATATACCATGCATGGCAACCTTGGGCACAAGTATTGCATATACTAATGCACATCCATCTTAGAAGTACAACACCAATATAGTAAAGGTAAGGGAAAACATTATAGTTTATACAACCAACCAACAATCATATCACAGATTTTGAAAACACTACAACAGGTTGTGAAAGACTTTGGCATAGGGGCAGAAGGCATCATAAAGGCATTGCAGGTGAATATCACACAGTCAGCATAATGACATGCATATAACACAAGATGTTTAGCATGCAAGTGATCATGCAAAAACAAATATGGAGGCTAAGACATCCAACTCCAAGGTATGTGTTGGTCCTGGTCACACATACCACCTTTCAATTCATTTATTGTATGCATAGACATTGAACATCAATGAGGAGGTTATTGAAGTAGAAACTCAGAATGTCACAACAATCAATGACAATGAAAACAAGAACAGGGTGGAGTCCACAAAGAAGGTGAAGGTGTGGCTAGCAACACTTATGCAGATCAACAGAGCAGTCCAAAGAAGACCAACAAGGGCAAATCCAAAGCCATGCCCATCAAGGTGAACACCAGTGATGAAGACAGTGATGACAAGGTCAGTCAAATTTGCACATGTGCATCATGACCATTGTGTTAATTTATTTCATGTCATGCAGGACATAACCAAAAAAAAAGGTAAGGTAAGAAGTAGACTCTTCAATGCTACATACATAAGTATACATAGGAAATACTTACATGCTTGTCATAGGGAAAGGCCAGGACTAAGGCAGGAAAGGCAGTTAAGATCAAGGCCTCAGTATCTGTCATCTAATGATCCTTGCATCAAACAAGGACTCATGTGTGTAGAAATGGAAGGACATCCAAACCATCTTAGAACAGGTCCACAGCAATCTGAAGCAAGCCACCCTCAGTTATGCCCTTATGACCTTGATGAATGAAACTGATCTGGGTCATGGTCCTCAGCTGGTTGTTTAGACCATCAATCCATGCCCTATTGACTTGAAATACTCAAGGAACCTCAAATGCTCAGTTATGTGCAGAGGACTGCAAAATAGAAAGGTCAAGAATGCAATTGTTATGGGAGTAGAGAAGAAGTGGCTAAATGACCAGGTCCTCGAGTCCATGCATGAGATGAGCTATTCCAACATAATGGAATGGAAGCAGGACCACTTTCCCACTGAGAAGGCTATTTTTTTCAACAGCACCCATTGCTTGCATTATATAAGGACTGAGCATCAGTGTCACTTCACCTATGTACATAAAATACTGTGTTTCCAAAGAAAACCTGGTCAAGACTTCCATATCAGAAGAACAACAACATCACAAGGCCATCATTAAAGAGACAGTTAAAGTGATGAAAGAACACAGCATCTGGCTCATGTGATACATAGACCTTGGTAAATGGGCACAAGTATAACTTATACTTATGCATCATTGACCTCCTTTCAAGTGATCAGCCATAATCAAGGCAAACAAGAAGCCAGCAAGGTTGGAGCACCATCTTGCCACCAACTTGTCATTGGCAAACCTCAAGGACATGAAGGATGTGAAAGTGTCACAAGTGCTTTTAATAATGGCCTCAATGTCACCTGAACAACACCAGTCCCATGCTGACTCTCTGTGTGCTGAACTCATCCCTTTGTCAGACTTATATAAAGTATTCAAAAACAAGGGGTTGTATACAGCCACTATGAAACTGCTCACCTGGAAGCATTTCTGTGGCACAACATCAGGGGCAGACCTCACAACACATCTCTTGATTAGCTGGATTCCTATCTATAGTGAAGTGAGCACATCTTTCTTACATTTGAAGTTTATGCAGATCATTCATAGATGGTGCAGAAGCCCATAGACTATATGACACAGGCACCCTATCCTTGCCACTGTTACTTCCCACTGTGGAAGAAGTGAAGTGCATCACAGTTCAAAAGGAAGTCGACCCTAGATTGCTGCTCACAAGTGAAGCAAAGCTTTATTCATGCAGACTGTGAATGTCTCAACATGTACTACCTGGACAAATGGATGACAGCCTTCATGGATGTGATCTCCATGACCAACCAATTTAAAAAGTTTGGTTTAAACACAAGGAAGAGAAGAAAGAGTATCAGCATGTGATGGGTGCATACTGGGCTTATGTCAAGACCCACTGCACAGATCTGGCACAAAACCTGCCCATCGACATTGATGAGGATATGAAAAAGGTCATGAGGTTCAGAAGTGCAAAGATTGACTGGCTATGTATATATGGACTTGGTCGCTAATGGGCCAGAATTCTTCATGACATTGCCACTTTCCAATAAATTTCTACACTCTGACATCACCAAACTATATTTCAATGACAAAATCTATCTGGACAAGGTGATTGTTGATGTGAGCATCCAAAGCTATCATCTGTCTATCTTGATTAATCTGTCTTTAGATGACCATCTTGGTGAAACTGCTAGTGAAGCTAGTCATTGAACAACACAACTTGGTGGTTAAGGGAGAAAAGTATGTGCAGCCATGGACCACATACACAGGTGCACTGTTTGCCGCCATGGAAGGAAATGATGCAGGCATGAAGAAGGTGAGTGCAAGTATATGTTATAGTTGTGCACAAACACTGACATAGATTTAGATATGGTTACTGTTGGTGATGCATTGCAGAAGTCATCTTCTGCTCCTTGCACACTGAGTGAAGGAATTGTCCCTTGGCTCAGAAAAACTCAGCTAGGAGCTTTTCAGCAAAAACCTGCTCGTCTACATTACAAAGTTGATTGCAAACTATGGCAAGAATGTCAAAGGGAATTGCACAGTCACTCACAACTTTTCACATCCACCACCAGAGCAAACCAATGGACTTGCTGTGTTCCCAGAAGAGGAGCTGAATGAGTATGTTGCAGACCTACATCAAATGCTCTTCATGAGCACCTTGGAATGGGAAGAGAAGGATGTGATAAAGAAGGTGTCTACATTCATCCAACAGATGGCTATTTATGCCCAAGTATTCCATATACTTACATCAATTGCCATAGGCCATGATGTTGCAGAGTGAGAAGCATCTGATGTATCCCAACAACCATATCCAGGACATCAATGAGGTTATAATGCACAAGATCCATGGGGCTGAAATGAATCTAGAGTATATGCCATCCATTGCAACAGTTGTGACAGTGCAAGAAGAGGAAAAATTCTGGAAGCCTATCAAAGATGTGTCTATGTTGAAATGTATCATGCAGATGAACTTGGCTATACAGTAAGATCCTGGACTTGGATCTGAAGGACACAGCAAACACAATCAAGATCACAGAAAAGCTTATGAAGGAGCAAAAGAAGATCATTAAATACAATTGACAGACAAAAGCCAGAATGTGTGCAAAGTGATTGAGTGGTCCATAACCACTAGGAATACTTGTGCATAGTTGCACAACTGACCAGAATGTTCATAGCTTCAAAGCTAACAATCGAAAAGGATTCAGAAGGAGAAATGTCTAACAGCTCCAACAAGAACCCTGGGCATAAAGAACTATTTTGCAAGAAGGAAGGTGAGCACAAGCATTCATCTCTTGTAGCATGTCTCACTTCTCACTCAAAATTTGTGCCATAAAACTTAGCTGCCTTCAAGTTGCTCAGAGCATGCTGTGCTGCCAATGCAGTAAAGAAGACATCACCTCACAAGGGTAAGCACTTAGCATCCACTGCTCTCTGACATTCTAGCCACATCTGTTAGATGCAATGCGAGAACCAGGCAAGTCTCTGCTGATGAAGAATAAGTATAGCACACACTTACACTCAATCATATCAATCATAGTTCAAGACATCCAAAGTTCAGAGGATGAACACATGTCTGAAGCAGCCATCAAGCAGCCACATAAGCATAACACACCCAATGTTCAGTCAACATCATTCATGATTGATCATCACATGTTTTCTGTCCGCATTCACACATATAAACTTTTTAAAGTGTTCCATCACTGAAGTCAAGCATGGACAAGGAGAGAATGTCAACAATGCATCATGATCTTATTGCTAGCACCTAGACACAGACCTCTCTGATCACAAGGTCATGAAGTACACATGGAAAAAATATCAGTCAGAAATATGGAAACAGAATTTCAACTTGGTAATGAATGACATACTGGCAATGCTTCATATTTTGCAACACATCATGAACTATGTGGAATCATACAAGGAGTCAGTTGCACAGTCCATCCTGGGCACAATAGCTGGATATTCCAAAGAGCCTTCTGGAAAGGACATTCTTACCATCTATCAGACACTAGCTGTGATCCACAGGATGGATGACAAATATCTGACATGGGCATTGCTGTGGTGCAAGCTCAAGGATGGCAATCAATAGTATTAGACACTCATATCCAATCAAAGCATGCTGGATATATCCATGATATATTTGACTGTGCTTGCAGTGCGTAAGTATATCACATACATATTTACACACCACAATGTACATAATTCATCACAACCTGATGGTTGAACAACCATCTGCAACAATATGTAAGGTCAATCCATCACAGACATGCTTAGTAAGCAGATTACATAAGCAGTGGCAATACATATAAATTCAAGGCCAGCATGACTATACTTATTTATCTTTGACTTTAAACCATTATCTTCCTAGTTTAGATGTAGTACAAACACAAACAAACAAACAAACTTGATGTCCATGCAAGCACAGGTATGTAACATCTGGCTGTATGCACAAGTATAAGTAATACTTATGCCAACCTTTAAAGATTGTAACCTGAAAGATTGTATGTATGTACTTTATTCAGAATGATATATTATTGTTGGTTTAATGAGTGTTCATGGTGATAGGACAGGGATGTTGCCTTGGATGTGGCTGATCATCCACCAGTCACTGAAAATAAGGACATACCAGATATCAAGCTCATAAGTCAGATTTGATCATGTCGTTCAAACCAGAGAAAATTCACATTAATCATGTTATAGGAAATTTCTGACAATGTGATTGTTTGACATACATGTCACAAGGATAATATGTTTAATCTAAATTTAAATTCATAATATCAGTAGGCTCACAAGGCAGCTGCAAAGTCTGCCATGAAACACAATAGTCAAATCATGAAAAAGCTAATGGAATGCATAGAGGAGAACATTATGGTGGAAAGCTTCAGTCTTACCCTAGATGGCAACAAACCTAATCCTAGTCCAATGGTGATCAAAACATTGACAGCATTTCTGAAGGTACATATTTTGCAAGTCAACATAACCATACCACCAACCAAGCTTAATCCATATAGAAATTACAGGCTCAGTGCAACAAACAAGCAATGTATGTGGCAAAGAACCATGGGAAGAAGGGGGTTGTTCCTACATGGATCAAAAGGCAACATTATCTATATCCCTCCCCAGATCTGGATCAATATAAGATAGGGAGTCTAACCACATAAGCATTGTTCACTGGTCAATGCGATCCTGAGATACAGTAGGCATTTGTCAGATTGAAATGAATGTGGAGAACATTAACATGGGAAGATGGAAGATGGAAAGAGGTTCCATCCAGTAGCGCAAGTATTTGATATACATAGGCTCATCATTAATCATTATCCAAGATTTTATGATAAAATCAGAAGAGCAAAATAACAAATTGATGAGCATTGATATTGTTTTGACAAGATTCAAGGGCAAGTAGCATGCTGAAGTCCAATCTAATGACAAGAGTTATATCAAGGAAAAGCCACAAGATGATTTTGCCAAAAGTGTGGATGAACATCAGGCAGCAAATAATGTCTCTATGGACATGAAAATGACTTGGCAGCATTCCTTGGTGGATTGCCTAAGAAGCTACTTTCCACATTAGAAGGTCTGTTGTCAACCATAAGCAATTGTCAGATTGGATGGAAGCAATTTTACAGTCATAGAAATAATACCATCACCCACATATGGATACAATTTCATAATCTCTATCAACACTTTTCATATATTGTCCTGGAATATACAATCTATTGATTGATTGCCTTATAATTTACTACAGCCTTGGATACTTTTTAGTGCATTTTTGATGGAAGGAACCTTATGGCCATTGAAGTAATTTACATATGAAATAAAAAATTGAGCAAAGATTACATCAACTTGACATAATTCCAGAAGTTCATCACATTATATTATTTATGTTATAATATAGACTTGTGATTTTTCCTATAAAGTTGACCCAACATCAAAGCTAAAGCCAATCTTTTAATTTTACAAACAATATGCATGCATTTAGTTAGAGAATTTGTTGATGGTGCAATTCATGAAAAGCTCATGCATATTCTTTAGCTCTCTCAACTGGTTCATTTGTCTAATGAGCTATGTATTATTGTTGACATCTACAGAAATATATGTTTAGTTTCACAATTCATTCAAATTTATTTATTTAAGCTGGAATCAATAATTCTAAAAGTGGACTTCAATATATTTGTTGTTTAGCTGAAGAAAATAGATCTAATATTAGAAGAGAAAAGAAACATTCATAGCATATTTTCAATCAAGGGACTTGTTGCATTGTCCATAAGGTGAAGTTTTAGGATATATATATAATTTACAGATGGCCATAATTAGCAAACATAAGTTTCAAATTGTTTTTTGATCTGAAAAGTAAGTGTAACAGGTAAAATAAAAATATGGCTAGAATATGTGTTAAAAAGGAGAGGTATACTTGGCAACAACCTGTTGTGACACTTCACTTTCTCTCAGATAGTATAATAAATACAGTGACAAGCTGATCATTTTCATCATTTGGTCTGTTGATAAGTAAATCATTGCTAGAACAATTGTATTTAATGAGTGCAAAATTGTCAGATATGAACATATATTCCATGATTTGTGATTGGTTATTTTTGCAATGATGTTGAAAATACAAAATATATCTTATAGGGCTGCTATTTTTTGGGCCAACTGCTTTGGTTATAGTGGTCTAGCAAAAATTATTGCATAACATATATAGACAAACAAATGATAAAAAACATATACTTTTTGATCTTACTGTACTTGTTTTGTGAATATAATAAATGAATAATCCATTAGTTATTATTAGAAGATTCATTGATGCTTTGGATTGAATTTCTTTCTACTTTCCAACTTTGTAACAGTAGACTATAAATCCTTAATTGATTCTTTTATTTTTAAAATATGACTAAAAATACTATATTGTGTGCAGTTTCACATAACTGCATTTTCCATATTGCTATGATAAATATCATGATAAGCAGTTGCTTACTTATATCAATTTTGTGTTCATAAGAACACCAGAGTTTTTATATCTATTGACTAAATGCTTATAATGGTCCACTCACTTGTTTTATTGTTGATTACTCATCACATGGCTAGTAATGCTTTATCTATTAATCAAGAATCAATAACGTAAGTTGCAATTCTTACTATATTAGCAGTGTTTGTTTGTGTGGGTATATTATTTTATCTTTTGTA
Source organism: Hortiboletus campestris (assembly GCA_038090935.1). NCBI lineage: Eukaryota > Fungi > Basidiomycota > Agaricomycetes > Boletales > Boletaceae > Hortiboletus > Hortiboletus campestris. Next base: position 22,756 of record JBBPNN010000458.1, read on the forward strand.
TAGGTTGATTTTGAAAGAATAGTGTTTCAATAGAGATTGTGAGCAGTAGCAGTCTAAATTTTAATGATTCTTTGATGTGTAATTGTGTACTTTAGTACATATTTAATAATCTCAGAGGTAATATATATATAGTATTTCAAGATGATGGTGCCATGGTCTATGGTGCTGACAATAGATTATTATATTTAATGATAATAAAAAAGGATTAGGTATGGCGAAAATGTCAGTTGTAAATTGACTAACATTGAGTGAAAAAAGTGTAGCAAAGTGTAGGATTGGCTATGGTGAAATTCCCAAAAGATTAGGCCTTGAAAAGTGTAGGAAAGTGTAGGAAAGTGTACCAAAAAGCATAGGAAAGGGTATGGTGAAAATGTACAAAAATTAACCTTGGAAAGTGTAGGAATGTGTACTGAAAGTGTAGGATTAGCTATGGACAAGGTCTAGGATTAATAGGCTTGGAAAGTGTAGGGAAGTGTAGGAAAAAGGTCTAGTTAAGTGAGCACAGGGCTATTTGTGTGCCTACATAAGCACACATGTTGCCTGCAGTTCCACCCTATGTGCTTCTGACCCTTTATATGTATAACCACCAAATGACCTTGTATTTAATGTTTTGTCCATATCTTGGTCATTTCTTACTAG
>JBBPNN010000459.1:0-23363 GCA_038090935.1 Hortiboletus campestris
CTGGACAATAGAACTTATTCTTGAGCGTCAGAATCAGCCGGCCTAGGAGCCTGTTCATCTGGCTGTCCGACCATCGTACATGAATGGTTGTGGATAAATACGACCATAGAGTTCTGCTTCGTTCCAGCAGACGATGACTTTTCCCATTAGCCGAGTGTTTAGGATCCACAGATCGTTTGTTTAGCGCTGTCCTTTCGTGTTGCGTTATAGATCTGGATTAGCCATGAAAGATTTCCATGTTGCGATGGTCCGGAGAGGTATGTGCCTGTTGGCCTGTGCGGTATACCTCAGTCGCGCTGGAACCAAAGTTGACCTGTTCAGATCTGTAGTGAGGTACATGAGCGATACTTGGATTTGAACTTACCTTCCTTTAGCCAAAGTTTGGTGAAGTTGGTGCTGGAGTAAACTTGGGTGAGCCGGCAATCACTAGGTTAACCGAGACCCTCAACAAGAGAATGTTTATGATACAGGTCCGAATGCGCTACGCTTGGGTGAGATGGGTCTTGGGAAGCCATGATGGCGCATGCAGATCACAAAGCTCCCGACCAGAAACTCTTTTGCTTCGTCTCTGGATTACTTGGTCACAAATATATCCCTGATGTCCGTTCCTACCCATCGTTTTTTTGTCCTACCTGTTCATTGGCTTGACCGCAGTACGAAGCCCTGCCGGAAGATGTGGGGTTGGGCATACACCGGTTCGTGTCTCACCACCCTCTACACCCGCATTTCTCACGCACACCGTATGCCAGGCCGGGCCCAGGGCTGCATTCCTCCGCCCTTGTAGAACCCGTTGACCCTGCCATCCCTCATTTCAACAAGCGATGTACATACATCAATATCTCACAATGGTTCTAAGCAAGACATCCACTTTAGTGACTGCACCATGTTCGAGGCCGACGTCGTTCTTGATGCGGACGGTGACACGTCGCACACTTCTTGTTTGGGAGGACGTCAAATGAGCAGGCCTGAGGGGCACGATGAAGCTAGCCGAGCGGCCTCACTGTGTCCTCGGCGTGGACAAGATAACGGACCTACGACGTGCCGTAAACTGATTATTCATCCAAACGTAGCACATCCGATCAAAATTGGAAAGATGGCAGGTAACTGGAGAACATGCCCTTCCGTCAGTAGGTGCTGAAGAATACATCAAAGATGAAATATTCTGTACTGATGGTTCCATCCCGCAGGTTCTGTGGAGATACCCGCGCATCAGCGGGTGATGCCAGCGGCGAAGCAGATTCTAGGCGCATATGAAGACAGTGGTGCAGAAGTGCAAAACCTTTTATCCCTCTTCCGAAACCCGAGAAAGTGGTCGATTCGTGCCGTCGATCCCCACTCAGCAACCCTGTAAAGGGGCATATCGCTCTTGTTGGGATGGCATGTCCCCACTTGCCAGTGGGTGCTGGCGTTGGTCAAGGATTTGAAGACGTCTTCGTGCTCTGCAAACTACTTGCCCGTCCAGAGACTGCGTTGGCGAACCTCCAGGTACGTGCCTCTTCCTCCGTCGGGGTCATTCCGCGCCCCTTACTTGGCTGTTGCTTCTGTAGGTTGTACTGCGCGTTTATGACAGCGTACGGCGATCACGTGCCAACACGGTTCTAGAGAGGAACGCCATGACCGTGGAGCTCTACTACGACTCACTCTGCAAAGGTGACAACAGCGCCATGATACAGAACCTCTGCATACAACTATCAAGACAGTGGGATTTTGTTCATCGCTACGATCTAAGAGCTGACTTGGAGAGCGCGATAGTGACGTCGAGGAATGATGGAACCTTCAGGTAGCTGCGATCACCTAAGATTTGACAAGGCAGCAGTTCGTATACTTGTACGGTGTGTCTGAATCCACATAAAAGTGCTATCGACTGAGGAGGGCTAGAACGAGTACATACATACAAGGGTACAGATCCGATTGAAAACCATAAAACATTTTCAGGCTACATCCTTCCAATCGCCATCCAGAAGGCAAATGCCTCGCTTCGCCAAACGATGCCTCCATACTCGCATCTCACCCTGCACACCAGCTTCTTGAGCGCGATGGTTCAACCCCCTCCGCAGCCATCGTATGTCTCTCATGCGTACGACATTCAGCGAAGGTAAGTAAGGAAGTAATGTCTCCAAGGTTCTCCAGAAATCGTGATTCGGTCGAGGGACAGAAAGAATCTGCAGTGGCAGTACCTCCCGTCCCGAACCTGCGGGAGGCATCAGGGCTGGCATCGGAGTCTCGAGCGAGAGATGGCGTAGATTTCGACACGTGTGGAATAGAGTAGGCGGAGAAGGATGAAAGCGTGTGGGCCATGATTTAGGGGTGAAGAGCGAGAGTGTCGAAAGCGAGTTGCCATGTACGTCGAGGAATCGTGACGTGACAGCTCTCGGATAAGGGACATCGTCGTACGGTGTGAGGTATAAAGCCCTTAGGCGTGGAAGAGCCCCATTTAACAATGCATGCATGAGGGAGGACGAGGGCATAGATAACAGGGTTAAAGTATGGAGACGGGGGAGAACCAGCTTCCCATTCGTTGCCGGAATTTCTACTGCTTCCTGATTGCCAAGTTCCACATCCTCTGGCTCCATATCGCTCCCGATAACCTCCAGACGTTCGAGTTGGTGACACGTTTGGAGCAGTCGAACGAGTGGGTCCTCTTCAACAGAAATTTGGGAGCTGAATGCGGAAACATAGCAAACACCGCTGAGAACCCTCAGATTAGAGCCTCCATCTCTGCTGGTCAGAGAGGCAAGTGTACGACGACTCAGTGGAAGGGCGGGCGATAGTGTGAGGAATTCCATAAATGGCATGAGGGGAAATAGCGTGGATAGCAGCGAGTCGATCACGAATGCCTGTCTGGAATCATGCATGGTTGTTATATCTGACAGATCAAAAATCTGAACCCATCTTCCCGGAGTGGAGTATGGTATTCTGCGAATGGAATCCCATTGCTGGTCTGCAGTGCGAAGTCGCAAAGCAAACTTGTCGAGGCCGCTGATGGTATAGAGCTTCACGTTTGAATACAAGAGCGGAGAGGCCACTTCCTGTGAGCCGAATGTTAGTACCTGTTTCAAGCGGCAGTGACTGTGTCCAGTCAAAGGGAGAATATCCGTCGCATTCTTGGCTTGCGCGATTTACGCCTCCAAGTGACATGTATGGTTGATGAACATCAAGTTGATTGATAGAACTTACACGGAAGGATTTGCACACCAGCATTAACGAAATACACCACGAGAGCCCACTTGTGGTGGCGGCCTTGCGATGCGACCGTTGTGATGCATCAGCGGGTAAGGCAAGGGAGAATATCCTTGCCCAAATTTCCGCTGGTAGAGGTTCCAAGGGCGGTTTTAAGGGGAGGAGAGGCAGGAGGACGAAACGTCCACCATATCGTGCAAGTGGTCTCGGGCAAAGTAGAATAGTCTCGTTCATGCAAAACAAATTTCAGTCCGGGACGTCGACTGGCGCGTGTCGCGGAAGCAAATGTCCTGCTTATCACCTCTTTGAGCTGCTTAGGGCATTATTACTTGGATCGTATCGTTATCATACATCGTGGTAACAGAAAGACCGAGATGTTCCCTTATTCGAACGGCAAATGGCACCGCAAGAGGTCTGCGCAATCACGAACTGCCAGGGGGACCCAGCAAATCGCTCATTTCATCAACAAATGTCTGGTAATCGTCTCTCTTCTTCACGACCGGTACCTTCAGTGCGTTATCTGATACCTGGCTATTCGATGTAGCAGTGACAGTTCCCAATTGGCTTTTCAGTACGCCAACGAGGTCGGGTCGAGTCTGAGGGGATGTTGCTTCCAAGCCAGCATTGACAGAAGGCGCGGCGTTGATTTTTGAGGAACTAGGTAATCCCGAAACCTTCTTTCTTTTCAGCGACGCCGGGACGAACGCCGTTGCTTCTTTCTTCAGATCACGCAATTCTGGTTCAGCCGAGATAATGGCACCAGTGTACACCCCACTTGCAGGGATTGTACCAGAGGTACCAGCGGGAGGCTTTGGGGGCAGAGAAGGGTGTCCAGGCGGCAATTGATTGGTGCGAGGTGCCTGGTAAGTTTGATGAGTGATGGATGAAAGGTGATCTTGGATCGTAGCAGCGGATTGAATTCGACGAGGAAAAAAGCCGGGAGGTGGAGGCGGTGGAGGTATGACGCCAGGTGGGCTTGCATAAACACCGCCATTGAAACCAGGTGGCAGCAACGGCGGTGACAGAAGTACGGACGATGGCGCGCACAATGGAAATGGAGGCGGAAATGGCGGAGGAACGAAGCTCGACGATGGCGCTTGATTGTTCTGGTCTGCTCGACTCATGACCACAGCACGATTTCGCAGCAGGTCCAGCGTATGAGACGGACCTGGTATACCACCTGGTGGAGGTCCTTCTGGCATGGGGATGTCGTCGTCGCTGCCGCTTTCGGAGTCTTTCAAGCCGGCACTCGGTGGCGGACCCTCAGGCATGACAATATCCTCTTCCGAATCTTCAAACGAATGAGCACTAGAACAGGATGCGGTACAGGAGAGAAGATCCTACCTCCGATGTCTTCACCACTGTCTACTTCATCTGCGGTGAGAGCTGCAGATATATAGAACACTTGGACAATATCATTTCCAATAAAACACTCACGTCTCTCGATGTAAGGCATACCAGGAGGGGGGATGCCATAAGGGTTCATCACAGAGTCGTAGTAGATGCTGCGCTCCGGATGCCGTGGAAGACCATGTTTATTGAACAGATTTCTTTTCTGTTCCACAGAAGGTGCTTCCTTCTGACTTTCACCCGTTTCCTGTCTACGCGGACGATATACGAGCTTGCGCTGTTCGGGATGCTCCTTGACATACTCGTCCTTCTTTTGCATGGTCTTTGACAATTCATTCTTGAGGTTCGTCAGCCGGGACTTGTCAGAGGTGGATAATTCGGCGCTCGCTTCAAGCTTTTCGATTTCATCCTCCAGATCTGAGACATGATGAGTAGGCGTACTGACAAGGAATGAAGGGGCCTGCCTCGTGTATCCTTCTTGACCAAAGCAAAGTCGCGAGTCTTGGCTCTCTCCGCCTTGTTCTACTACAATAGATTGCATTGGAAAGCAAACCAGAGATTTTCAAGAAAACATGCCTTCTTGAGTTCCTTCTTGCGTTGCGCCTTTCCTGAGCGAGGTACTGGTGAACAGCGAACCAAGGGCTAAGTGAAAGCGTCACGCACGGTAGGCATCAGCAGGGTTCAGATTTTTTCCCTTTGCCATGGTAGAAGATAGATAGCGACACGTGACTCTGGTGGGAGTCATAAGGGTGGGTTTTGTTATTCGCTAAAGTTACCACTCGGTGGCCAGTTTCCCCTTCGAAGGGAACGGCCCCTCTCCAGCGACCCGGAGCGATATCAGGAATCTCTAACCCATGTCAGTCCCGATGGCTTCTGAGCCATCTGGACAAAACACCCCAAAGCGACCCTCCAAGATGGCATCTTCTCAGTCTCTCAACCATCTCCTTAATTTCACTCTGCCTCCGAGGCAAACTCATTCACAAAGCTTTCCCAGGCGTAGCAAGAAGTCCACCAGTCACGGCGTTTGGAACAAAGAGAGTGAGTACCAACTTATAAAGTCATCCCGCCTAGCGCCAAATTGGTTCAAATCTAGGATTTGTGAATGCTCAGTATCGATTCATCATGAATCCCACGGGCGACTATACAGTCCATTTCGCGGATCCGGACATGTGTGTTCTTCTCATTCTTATGTCTCGTTGTTTTCTGAACCCCATCCTGCTGAAGTTTCTTCCAATGGCAAGATATATTACAGGTCATCGTCCCGCGAGCGTCAGCCTATGCATCGACAACAGGTGGGGAGACTTGCGGTCCAGACGAGGGCTTGACTACTTGTCCTATCTGCTTTTCTCCTCCTGTTGTCCCTAGGATGACGAAGTGCGGCCACGTTAGTTGTCCACAGTCGTGTTTTCATCTCCCAGCTGAATTATTTCAGGTATTCTGTTTCCCGTGTATCCTCCATTACTTGAGCTTGTCGGACAATCCTAAATGGGCCCGCTGTCCCATCTGCTTCGACTCCATCAACGCGAAACAGCTCAAGGGCGTCAAATGGTTCGAAGGATTGACTTTGTTGGCCGAGGAGTGCGATAATTCTACTTCGGGCGGCTCATCTTCCTGCTCCCCCGATGATCCATTCCAGGAGACTCCTCGTGCAGGTTCTTTCATGCGCATGCGTCTTGTGCAGCGACCTCAGATCACGACTCTGGCACTCCCTCGCTCGAAGACGTGGCCTTCGGACCTCCTTCCACCTCATCAGGCCCCATTTCATTTCCTCCCCGACGTGTACAACTTCGCCAAGTTCATGTTGGCCACCCCACAATATCTGATTGCGGATCTCTCCAAGGATCTGGATATGCTGGGCGTCGAACGGCGTTCGGTGGTGGCCGCGAATGATGAACTCAGCATTGTGTACATAGATGCCGCGGAGGAAAAGCTACACCATCAAATAGTGAAAGCGATTGCCCTTGAATCGCCTCTACTCATCAAGACTATCGACAGGACTCGCAAAGAGTACGAAGACCTCCGGCGTCGCTGTATACACAATACCAGTCGAAGTGAACGTGTTGATATCGAGCCAGCCGGCCTGCAGGAGACTCCAGATGCTTTTTTAGCGACTCAGCATTTGCCATCCAATACGAATGACCAACCGTTGGATACATTTCTGCGAGTGAATTCAGACCTTGCGACCCAACCCAATCGGTCCCCTCAACCCACTTGTAACAGAAACCACCGACGTCGTAATTTGAACCCGCCCCCTCCTTCGACACAGACTTATTACTACTATCAAGCAGCTTCGGGTCTGCCTGTCTTCCTACATCCGCTAGACATCAAGATCTTATTCTCCCATTACGGTGGATACGCCTCCTTTCCTGACGAAATTACTGTCCGCGTGGAGTTTGCCGCCGAGGGCACTGTTAATGACGACCTGCGCAAACGTTGCAAATACTTGGCCCACATGCCGGAGGGTGCGGACGTTGTATTTATTGAGGCTGATTTGGGGGGTGTTGTAGGACACGACGGCCTGAAGAATTTTGAAGGCGCACTCAAGTTGAGGACGGCACGGAGGAAGGAGAAGGAGAAGAAAGACGACCGGGCCCGGGCCCGGGCAGAGGAAAGGGAGAAGGAAAGGGCGAAACTTTTGTCGCGCACAGAAAGCGCTGTCCCCGGTCTTATGGATCATCCACCACCTGCTCTGGAGACGGAGGAGCCTTCATCACGCGTTTCAACCTCTCAGTCTGTGAGCGGTGCATGGGGTTCGAGAAGCTTTGCCTCTACACTTCATTCTGCACCTTCTGTTTCCCGCACCCAGCCCGTCAACCGCAACGCGACCCCAGAGATCGGTGATGAGTGGGACCTGGATGCAGCTTGGCATGAACTTGAACAGCGGGGCGGAGGTCGTAGACGCGGAAAGAAGTTGGTGGTGCTGGGAGGTGGTGCTGGAGGACGGCGACGCTAGATCTGACACGGTAGCAGCCGGAACCACAACGCTTTAACGTACTCATTATTTCTTCAACTTGTATGTACCAACAGCCAGACATAACATATATATCTGAGTCATATACAGTTGATTTATTTTTGACTACTAGAGGGAGACTTTAGAATGGGTATAGTGAACATATAATTGACATCTAATCTCATTCTGACAGTACCTATTGAACTGACCCATATCCCCGCGGGCAGTTCTCATAAGCAATGCTGGCAGATCCACTACGGATGTAACAAATTCTGGCAGTCACACATTCTCCGGTACACGGAGGGGTAAGAATGGAACTCTTTCCCTGATAGGTGTTGAAAATCTGGTCCTACTTGTCAGGAACAACGCTCAGTCCGGATTTCAACAAGGTGTCCACATACCTCGACTAAGGTAGAGTTCATAGCCATCTCTGCAACGAGGGTCAGGTGAAGGTCAGACATCCGTCCGGAGGACTCACGCTCAGTCACAAGCTGCCACCAAGTTGCGTTCAGCGGGTCATTGTCGCTCCAGGGGATGTTTGTGCCATAGGTTTCCCTGGTACTATACTCCAACTCGAATGTGGGTCCATATTGAGTCTGGGTGTCAAGAGCGTTGAAGGTGTTGACAGCGGTAATATAACTGTCGAAACAACGTCAGGGTAGCTTCTGTGGCCACCAGGTGTGACGTAACTCACGTGTAAGCATCAACAACTTCGAAAGTCTAGGAATAATACGGAATCAGTATCTACTCCTCCAGAAACGTGACAGACATACGGCAGAGTCAATCTCATAAACGCGGAAACCGGTGTTCAAGTTTGTCAGGGGAGTCACCGAAGGCCCAGTCTAGGAAAGGTTAGCGAAGTTGGAACGAGGAAGTGAAGAACATGCCCAGGATAATGTTTGAGCAGTCTCAGTGTTCATTACTGTGGCATTGTTTGTGTAAAAAATCTATGTCCAGTTCACAAAAATGGTGTAGATGGGGGCTCCGAAGGACTTACGGACACTTGATCTTCATGGGCGTGGCCCCAGAAGATATCTGCAGTAGGGTTAGCCAGCTACTCAGGAGGAAATTGCCATACCCACTTGCGATGACGTGAGGAGAGAAACGATCGACACTGTAAATCTCATCAAGGACGGGAGGACACAATAAACAAGAATATTTACATTTGATAGACTGTTGAACGGTGAGTTTTAGCTAAAATTGGGACCGCAGGAAGGCACACGTACAGAGATTTGTGGGATTCATCAGGGAATTAGAACCATCCCAACCACTGACTACGTGACCGATAATCCAGACTGTCCTTCCGTCAGTATGGAGTGCATCTGGACTGATCGCTTACGTACCACGATCGCCTGCATCCTCAGCATCTTGCAACTCATCAGTCAGGAACCTCATCATGCCGGAGGTATCTGGGTGTGAAGCGTTGATATAATTGAAGTAGTTCAACCTAAGAATGGTTCAGAAAACGATGGGTGAGAATATAAAGTCACTGACCGATACCCTAAAAAGAATGAGACGTATTGCTGATACCTGCACCACGTAGTTCACTCGTACAGACGTACATAGATTTGTGTTTAAACTGATGATCCTCAGTCCGTCGGTTCGTTTCACCGTGTATGCTGCATAATGTGCACGTGAGTACTCGACTGAATCTTCCGGCAGCCAGCCTTCGTAATTCCAAAGTGCAGTGACATGATCATACAGCCTAGATGCATCTCAATAAGGTACGACACTCTTACGAGATGGAATCCAGCATACCATCCAAACTGCTGACCCAACTTGCCACCGAGGGAAAAGGGGGCCGCTATATCAGACGGGTAGCTGTCATGGTTACCTAGCGTTGCATATACCGGACCTGGCCCAAGCATGCGTTTGAGGAGGTCGAATAACACAACCTAAAGACATTCAGAACAATGAATGGCAAATCTTTGCACCTTACCTCTGAATACTCAATATAGGCCCTTGATACGTGCTTAATAAGACATCTGAGGGTCACTGCTCGCTCACCTCGATTGCTGAATGTTGGGATCATGTGCGAGCAGATCACCGGTAAAGAGCGTGAAGTTAAATCCAGTGGTCTCCGTGCCAGCCAAGGGAGGGATAGCCTCGAGAGTGGCAGCGATCAATGAGTATGGGGAATCGCTGTAAAGCTCCGAGATGCAGTTCAGCACATGTAAAGGAAGGTAAAGCACGCACCACAAGAAATAGCCAAACCGAGGTGCTGGTAGCAATGGTGTCTGCGGGCTTTGCCGGTTATAAGCATTTTCACGGCAACAGAGTCCGCTGGTACAGTTTGCCTCCGCCCCATTAGCAAAACCTGTAAGCCGATAAGCCCGAGGGGACAAGAGATAGCAACAAAAAGGGGGAAATCGCCTACGAGGATCGATATGGAGATCAGACACGTGTAATACTTTCAGACGCTCGCCGCTGGGTTGCTTTGGAACAGGAAGGGGATTCGGCTTCGGCTTGGCAAACCACCCTGTGATATTCAAAGGCAAGGTTTCCGGGTAGGAGCAAAGTCCAAGAAATTGGGCACAGAGAAGCTGGAGAGTGATATAGATCTGAAATCATGGATTACATTTACAAGATACTCACTTGTCCGTCATATCCCCCGACATCAGCAAACGACATCACCTGCGTAAGAACCGGCCCGAGGGTGAGAGGACCATAGTTCGCTTCACAAACCGATGAGTAATTGAAGTATTCACATAGAGCGACAGCGAAGATTGGTCCTTGGTCAGGTGCGCTTAGCGCAAGAAATTTTGCGACCTCTAGTGATGCCTGGCAACGCGCGCATTGGTTCGTGCTGAAGACCGGGTTGACCGAGATTGATTTGACTTGTGTGATAGCTTGCTCCAAAAGTTTCGAGGAACCAGCCACGGGAGGGAGTGGGTGAGGGTCTGACGTATCGTTCTAGCTTGCAGATCAGAGGTACCTATATTATGAAAATCACTGTGTCTCACTTGGGGAATGTTACTGGGATCAGTAAGCGAATATGGAAACACATTATGCTAAGTCAATGGCCAAAAAAAATCAGCACCTCCACAAAAGTCATGCAGACGAACTCACAGTTACTGGGTCCGAGATGACTGGCTGAGGTTGCTCTGAGGTTGCTGTGGGATTGTTGTAGTATTTGGAGTACAAGGAGGTGGGGAAAGCGCCGGATACGGTATACGCGGACTGTTGCCCGCTCACAAGGGCAGTGGCGGAGGCAAACACCACAGCAGAAAGCCACGCAGTGGGTCTGAGCAACATGTTGCCGTGAAGCCGAGGAGCGCTGAGACATCTACATTATTACGAGCCTTTTATGCGAGTACGTGGAAGGCACGATTCGAACGCGTTACTTGAGCGCTCGTCACATTTCCCGGTTTATCTCACGAACGTGCATCTGAATCAGTCCCATGATCCTAGGGCGGCGTAGTGGATTTGGATCGAGTGATTCCTTACCTGTGGCCATCGAGGGTTGAAGACGAATCTTGATTGCTTGCAAGTACGCCAACTACTTAGGTTAATTAGCCATGCGCCCTCAGGGCAGATGACAGGGAACATGCTTCCGAGGAGTCGCACGGTTGGCCTCTTTATCGAGGAAAATTGCCATGCCAGGCAAATGACTATCTTAGCAATTTACTGACGATCAAACGTTGTAGGTACCGTCAAGCCCAGCGCTTCAGCAACAAGAGTACAGTTAGACCGAGCTAACGAACATTTCTAGTTTTATCCGTCTCACGATGAATTCGACGTCGCAGAAGCTCCTGCTTGAAGAACAATGGTGAATTCGACATTCTATAGAGATCGGGTCTCGTGTCAAACATCAAATCAAACATCAAACGATGAGCCGGAGTGGACGCACAAGGACTGATCGATGCAACGACAGTGTCCTGGATATTTACACTGAGGATCCGGGTATCAGTCGGGATGATATAGTGGAATACAAGAATTTGCTGATTTGCAGAGATACATGGATAGTAGATTGCGCTCACTGGATGAGCGGGACGTTAACCGACGTGGCGACTACGAGGTTTCAGTGTTATGATACCGACCAAGGAATGAAAGGACATTAGGAATTGGTGTCTAATAGTTCATGTATGGCGAGGATGAGGAGTCTCGAACTCTCTTCGTCCGCGAGAAGCCTCTTCCTTGCGAGCAGCTCTGGATCGTGCCTTTTCCTCTGCCATTCTCCGAGATTCTGTCCAGAGGTGGAGGGTATAATCGTGGAGTGCTTGCGAGTAAGATACGAGGGGATCATTGCGGGCACTTGAATTCGCAGGATGTGAACTGGAGAACATGGAGTGGTACTGGACGGTGGGGAGGGGGGGCGGAGGGGGACGAGTGGGGCTGGCAGGGAAGGGGGTGAGAATTTAAATGGGAGTGATACGATACGTATGTGTAGTACACCTGCCATGTTCCCCGGATCACTGCTCCGCCAAATTCTTGGGCTTGCTCCACCTTCACACGGAACCGCTGTCACTCGTTTCCGGCATCGCTACTGCTGGGATCCAGCAGATCAAACCTCTGATTTCGTCCTGATTTCCGGACATGTAGGCCTATGCTCACCCATCGATGTGAAAATGGATTTGTTGATTGGACGGCGCACGGGCTGGTGATTTGTGTTTGCGCCCTCGGGCGAAGTTCCAACTTGGCTCCACTTCATCAGATATCAACAGCCACTTAAGATGCACACTCATTGAGTTCCAATTATATTGTTTTACTACAACCCCATCCGTCGTGTTTTAATGAAAGTTGATAGTTGCTTTGTTACTGCGCTAATTGATAAAGAGAGACGCGTGTGAGGAATCCGATGGTCTTTGACACAATCCCGATATCTTGAGCGGCCTGGGATGTAAAAACTGCGCCCCAGAAAACGAACCGGACTACAATTTAAGTGCCCAAGCGAACGTCAATTTGGTCCTGATTTGTGAGTCTTTGCGTGTCATGTAAACTATTATCCTCTAATAGAAAACAATAATCTGTTGAATGACCTCAGATCTCATTGTCAACAAGCGGCTAAGTGGAGCAAATGTGTTTCAGTCAACACGTGGATGCAGGCACATACCAAAGTTATTGTATCAGGCCTGCAATGCCTGGCCATACCCTTGTAAAGAACAGGGGTATCGCACTCGAAGCGCGGAGAGTGGAACGGGCCAGAGCCAGCCGTCAAGCAAGACCAAGTTTTGACTCACCCAACATAGTTGAGTACATAATATAATTCCGCCGTCCTTTTGTAAAAACGCTGCAACGTCGCATAATTGTAGGCACTGGGAAACTATTTTAATCTGGTGTCATGTCATCAATTTGTCAGTGTACGTGCGCTTGGACGGTAGGGTAGGGTGGAGCATCAGAACGAATGTAGAGTCCGTGATCAAACACCAACGGTGGACGCAACGTGTCCAGGGCTGCACTGAACGAGTGATAAAACAATCGCACGATGTTCTGTTCAAGTTACGGACGTGGCAGTGTTCTATAATCAGGACATTCAGGCACGTGACAACGCATCGTCTGGCACCATTCGTTGGAGCTCGTCCAATAAGCATGGCCAGCTCTGCCCTCAAGCAGGCCATGGCCCCCACAACTTTGCAGCAGGCACAGACAGACGCTTTGCTTGCGTTACTCAACCTCTGTATCTCCCAAGATGCATCTGCACCGTCCGCTACCCCCACCCAGCCAAAGTCAAAGCCCACAGTCAAAGCCCCGACATCTACTGCCCCTCTGGTCTGGAAAGTATTAGTCTTGGACCAGCAAACGAAAGACGTCCTCGCAACAGTACTTCGTGTCCAAGACCTTCGCGATGCGGGCGTGACTCTGCACGTGTACGCTGTCTTATTCCGTCTTTCTTCCTGGTCCTCACATCATCACAGCCAGCTGCACTCCATGCGTCCTCCATTACCGGACGTTCCCGCCGTTTACTTTGTCGCACCAACCTTGGCGAACATACGTCGAATATCGGAGGACCTTGACAAGTGTTTATACGAATCCTTTCACCTCAATTTTGTCGAACCACTACCTCGCGCACTTCTTGAGGAGCTTGCAGCTTCGGTCGCGACCTCTGGTACAGGGGAGTTAATAGAGCAGGTTAGTCTACTTACCGTTCTGTGTTTGGGCAGATTTCACCCTCTGCATCAGGTCGTTGACCAATATCTATCGTTTATCGCACCATCGCCATCTTTATTCTCCTTGCTATCCCCATTGCCACCTCCAGTGTCCCAAGCTGGCCCATCTCAACCCAAACCGTATTACTCGTACAAACTTCTCAACTCCCCGTCGTCCACTGAACAACAGATTGAGGATGAGATTGAACGTGTTGCCAGTGGGATCTTTAGTGCCGCTGTGACCGCGGGTGCGTGCCCCATTAGTTGCTTCACGTTCAATGTGACCTCATCGATCCACAGGACATGTCCCGATCATCCGTGCTCCCAAGGGCAATGCAGCAGAAATGGTGGCGAAGAAAGTCGACATCAAGATTCGAGATGCGTTACTTTCCGCCTCACGCGCCCATGGGTCGACCGCATCGCTTTTCTCACAGGATTCCTCTGGATTGTCCAATCTACAACGGCCATGTGCGATTTTTCATACCTCCTCTTTTCGTCCTCGTCCTAATTAATGACCTTGAGTGCTGCTCATCCTGGACAGGAATGTAGACCTTGTTCCCATGGTCTCTCATGGCTGGACATACCAAGCTCTTGTATCAGATTGCCTTGAGATCAAGCTTAATCGTGTCGTTGTCAACAGCCCACAAAAACGCTCTTATGACTTTGATTCAAAGGACTTTTTTTGGGCAAAAAATGCTGCGAACCCGTTCCCTCAAGTTGCTGAGGACATTGACGCCGAGTTGAACAAGTATAAGCAAGATGCCGCAGAAATTACACGATCGACGGGTGTGAGTGATGTCAATGATATTTCGCAGCTGTGAGTTGGTGCTGCGGTAAATGTTTAAAAGCATGCAATTGACTTTACACAGCGACCTTTCGTCGAATGCAACACACTTGAAAACCGCTATAACACAGCTTCCCGAACTCACTGCTCGTAAGGCGACGCTTGACACGCACATGAATGTTGCCACGGCATTGCTCGAACATATCAAAAAGAGAGGCCTCGATGAACTGTTCAGCACTGAAGAGGCGGCCAATAAGCAAGTAAGCTTCCCCGGGCCGTCCGTTTATGACGTTGCCTCACGGCTTGAGCTACTAGACAGTATCATCGATTCTAGAGACACTTCGTGCGCCTCGGCCGGACGGAGCTTTCACCCCCGAGGACAAGCTCCGTCTCGTCCTCGTGTTCTACCTCTCTTCACCTGATAACGCCATCTCCAAGGATGATATTTCTGAACTGGAGAAGGAGCTCAAGAGTGCAGGTGCAGCTACGGCAGCATTCGAGTATGTTCGACGGACAAGAGAAATCTCACGTATGACTGTTTCCGCCGCCGTCGGGGGGACATCCACGCCGGTACTCGGTGGTCAAGGGGAACTATTCAGAGGTTTTACGGCCCTTGGAAACAAAGTTCGTGTTTTTTGAGAGCACCTCTCCTTGCTATTTGACGAGTTGTTTATTTCCAGCTCACCGACCGTCTGAAAGAGGGTGGCTTAGAGAACCTAATTTCAGGCGTAAAGAATTTCCTACCGGCAAACAAACTGTTACCTGTAACTCGACTGGTCGAAGCACTGATGGATTCATCAGCCGCATCGAACCAGTCTTTGCAAGAAACCGACGAATATTTGTTCCTGGATCCCCGTGCACCTCGGCATGCCCAGGGAGGATTGGGTGCCTCTGGGACTGTCGGTGGACCTGGAGTTAGTGCTGCTTCAAGCACTGGTAGAGCACGACGTATGGCATTCACAGATGGTATGGTGTTCGTCGTGGGAGGAGCAAGTTACGTTGAGTATGGAAACCTCGAAGAGTGGGCAGCCAAGACTGGGAAACGCCTCACTTACGGTGGTACCGAAATTGTTGATCCTGGAAGTTTTGTTGGCTTGCTACAAGAGCTAGGTAAAAGCGTTTCGTAACCATAGCTGTGGATTTCAAGTAGAACGGTTATAGCTACATCGGAATAACTACCATGTGACGGGCGATAAAACCAAATGAAGTCAATTCAATTCAAGACAGCCCACGTGCTAAGATCATGTAAATCACTTTCTGTTATTGGAGCGCATGAGGATCTGAACGAGGCGGATGCTAAGATAGTGTCAGTACGTGTTCGAAGTGACTACCATCACGCTCACAAGATGTTGATCATGTCAAGCTCCAAAGCAATCGCCTCTTTCATGGGGTCCCTGGAAATGGCACCCATTTCTGCCATACGTGCATGTTGTAGAATCTTTTGAGTACTTGAGTAAAAAAAATCAGGGACCAATGTGTGGCAAAAGGCTGGGTAGGTGCCTACTCATAAAGAACAAATCCGCCAAACACGGCTAAACCGCCGTAAAGAGATATCGACTCGGCGATAGCTAGCCCACGCATACCAAGCGGAAGGGCCATCGGAGCCAGTGAAGAGAGTGCTACAACAGTCACACCAGCGAGAAGTGGACCACCCATGTACAGATACTTGTCATTCCTGCCCAATGTGTGAGTGCGACGTCAAAGGAGTAGGATACGACACACTTTGCAGTTGCGCCGACGTAAGACAGGGAACCAACGACCCCGCACGTGTACAGTGCAGCACGGGACAAGATGGCTGGACTGAGGAAGAACAGTGGGCTTAATGTTGCTGCTTGACAGGCGTTGAACCCCTACGGAGAGTTAAAGAATGCATATCATCAAGTGCCGATGACCTACCAGCCAGAAGAGGTGCTTCTGCACGGCTCTTTCAGGAGGGATGTAATAGACTCCCATCATAGAGCCGATGCTCCCGACAAGGCTCACACCGAGTACAAGCCCTGTAAGGCACGATTACACTAAAGAGGAGCCGGAATGAAGAATACACACATGGATTCGCTGACATGACTCTGAAAGCAACTCCAGACCTGAACATGCTTCGGGCAGCTAGTGCCGTAAGTACAAGGCCACCCCCAGTATACTTGAAACTGTCATGTAGATAGGACTGTTCGGCAGCAGTCAACGAGTCACGAGTGTCTCTGTTCAAGAAACCTTCTGCAACGACGACAGTGCCTGCTACAGCAGCCTACGCACATGAATCAACAGACGGAGATGGACGCTATTACGACGTACGGCTGTGATTGCAAATTTCTTCCAGGCCTCTTGTGAGGATGCCTGTGTGATAGTCTGTGCATCTGTTATGATGGTGCGGGAGAATCCGAGAGTGTGTGTGGTAGGGCGTTTCTGGACGACATTCTTGAGGGTGCCAAAGCGTGCGCTGGGGTTGGTCGAGAACGGTTGAAGCCTTGAGCGCACGGCAGCTTGTAGTACGCTGCGGGGCAAGGCTGGCTTGAAAGTAAAGGACAACATGATAGTCTGCGTCCAAGAAGTGTCAATGAAAGGTCAATTAGTCAGGATTTATTGGTCAGCGACGTCATCGCCCGGCATCGAGTATGTAGGTAATTTTACAAGTAGGCCGCCCGAGGCAACTTTGCTGGGTCGACAACGCCGACCACCTTGTGTTCCATTGCAAGTGCAATCAGACTCTGTTCTCCCCATTTCTTCCAGTCAATCTCGAAAACACCCGTCTTCTCTCCGCACGACCACGTCCAAGTCCGTTCCCGCGTCTCCACCAATAATCAGCCGTGTCATTCACTCTGAGAGATTGAACTCTACGTACCTTGACATCATACATATTCAATGCGCCATCCCCACCGCCACTCGCTAGCAGAGCGCCATCTGGGCTAAATGACAGGGCAAACACATACTTGGTGTGATCCGTGAACACTTTCAAGCAGTCCCCCGTCACCGAATCCCACAACCGGGCTGTAAAATCGAACGAGGCCCTGCCACAGAGTGAGACCATACACATGCCATCCAGCTCAAGTAGCTTACGTTGCTACTAGTTCGTGCTCCCCTGCCTGGTCATTCGGACACCACTTGATGGAGGTCAGACACCTTTTGTGGCCCTTGAGAACAACGTGAGTAGATATCGACTTTTCCGAGTGCAGGTGTTCAATATTCCATATCCGAGCTGTCGTATCATCGGAGCATGTAGCCAGGCGTGTGCGTGATGGGTTGCATTTGAGCATATTTAATTCCCCTTCATGTCCTCTGCCCAGCATCAAGCTCAATAACGGATGTTTCGGTCGACGAACATACCTGAGAGTTTGGATAGGTTTAGTTCCGTTCAACGAAACAATGTGAACCACGCGATCACTCCCGCCACTCGCAAACGTAGAGTCGTCAATCCAGTCAACATCCAGACAACAAGCTTCTGGCACGCCTTGTAAGGTGAGTTCCTCCTGGTGAAACCGACAACACGTTACCTTCATGATTTCTGTATTGTCGATGTAGTCTCTTGGTTTTTATGTCCCACACGCATGACGTGCTGTCCAAGCTTGCAGTAGCTACCCATTGTCCCGAAGGAGAGAACTTGGCGGCGAAAATGGGACCCTTCTAGGTATCGGTATAACCCGTTGTGAAGATATGGCTTTCGACTAACCTTGTGGTGGTCGTCTGTGAAATATGCCTTTCCTGCAGAGGTGTAGATTCGAAGTGTTGCATCGTACGATCCTATCGCAACTAGCGAACCATCAGGGCTCCAGTCAATGGATGTCAAGTCGGCTTGGGAAGAGGTAGCAAGATTGGATAACGTCAATGTCGGCCGCGGAGCAGAGGGTGGGGAACCCTCATATGAACCGAACGGAACGTTCCAATAGTTGACTGTGGCATCGCGTGATCTGAGTTATGTGTCAAACCAACGTTGGAACCAGTTGATCTATGAGTGCATACCCCGATACCAGCTGTCCTGCTGTAGTTGGGCTCCAAGCAACTACGAAAACCTACAAGCTCCGAATCACTGAAAATTGATGCTGACTTGTGCAAAACTCACCTCAGCCTTGTGCGCTTGCAGTAACCTAACTGGGTCCACACGTTTTGTCCTCGATTTCTTCGCCGCACTTTCTGAGGACAGTTGTTGCGAATCAGACAGTTTTGCTTCCTTCGGGACAGTGCTGGAAGGCCCTACAGATGCAAGTCACATGGTGGTGCATTGTTAGACGTAACTTGCGTACCGTCGACAGCCATCGCTACGTGACTATCTTCAGCCTCCTTTCTGGCACGCTTTTCGGCACGTCCATCCTCTGTGGAAGGTGAAATTGACTTTCGTTTGATGGCAGTCTCGCCGGCAAGCACAGCTGTGTTAGATTCTCCGGGCTGCTGTGGAGCCAGTAGCGTCGTTGCATTCGGGTCGAAGGAGCACACATGACGCTCCAGCAGAGAGAAACTACTCTTGCAGTTTTTCGCGAACGAATCACCTTTCCAGTGCGCCTCGACTTCGGCGTACAGGAGTGCCTTGCTGAGACGTTCTACCAGCTCACCGCGTGGGATGTGTTTCTTGATATGATGGGAGTGGTCCAAGCGACCCTCCATGCGTAGGGAGAAAGCAGAGTGTTGGAAGCCTGAATTGAAGTTAGACAAGGAGGCCAAACGTCGGTTGCAGAGGGACCCACCGGAATCTTGAAAATATGCGTGTATGAGGCAGTTGACCTCATCCGCAGTGATAGTTATGGGGACTGTCATGTGGGCGGTAACGAGAGAGCGAGCAAGAGCTAGTGCGGAGTTGGAAAACAATGTAGTGCAAAATGTTCAACTCAGTTCGTGCAGGAGAATGAACAGCGATTCGTGCACGACCTTGGGCTCGTCCAGCGTACTGCTTAGTATACGACCATGTTCTTGTATCACCTCGGGGACTTTGTCAGCCCGTCTCTGCCACGTGAGACATGCCGACCGTAGATATCCATTCTCACAAGCCTCCTTTCCCCATGTACGCCTACGAGTTCGATATCGACGTCCCCTCCGACGACGACGAGGCATATGACGGCCCCGACGCTTACCTCGAGGGCGACGACAACGTTCTTGAGCTCGAAATCGGTCAAGACGACATTCCCGCACATTCACACGACGCCAGTAGCACCCCGATCGCGGAGATCTTGCGTTGTAAGTACCTCGCTACATGTCTCTCCGGCCAAACCCCTCACGTCTCACTTGCTAGCACTGTTTGACCTTCAGCACTTGCAGCCTGGCAGCACGACTGAAAGGACACCTAGCTCCAGCACTAACAACATCGAGGGGGACTCGATAACCTATGGCGACCTGGTACGGTTACTACGGACAGGCCCCTCGAGGAGAGTTCGAGATGAGGAAGACGAATATGCAGGCAGCGACGACGACGAATATTCGACCAGTTCACATTGGAACAGACAATGGTACCCTCCCCACACTGAACCTCAGAAGACGGGTGTTGAGTTGCTTATGAGCGGTGAATTTGGCTGTGTGGGCAACAAACTCAGGTCCAAGAAGGGCAGCAGGAACGTTTCTCGCTTGCTCTTAGACCGGTCTTGCAAGCCTCGAGGTACTCTGTCCAGGGAGGAGCTAACCAGCGTATGCTTTATCTAGCTTTGGTATCCGCCATTATCTTATACAGCTCTAGGAGCTTGTACCTAATTCCAACGGGACTGCTGTCGCCTCCAATGGAGCCAACCTTTATGTTGGACAGTTTTCCAAAGGTGACGAACTCATTGCGTGGTAGCCCTAATCATGTCCCTCATATCTTCACTGGATAGACTCATCCTTTTACTATACATGCTGTCAAGGTTTGTCAGTGACTTGACGCGTCCTCGAGTGTTTTTGAGTTTACGTTCAACAGATTTCCGTCTACATGTGTATGACATTACATCACCACCGGCCAAGTACATCGAACCCCGGCGAAACCCGCGGCGCAGAACATCGCTCTTTGACGATCAGGATCGTAATCATGAGTCCACCCTTAAAGTTTTGAAGACCATTCAGGGTCACCCGGGCAGATGGACCATCACCGATTCTCATCTAAGTCCCGACAATGAAAGGCAAGATTTTAATTGCAGGACAATGTTGTAATACTCAATAATGCGATCCAGGATGATTTATTCATCTATTGTAAGTAGCTCGCTCCTTGGGTAATTGCATTCGCGCACTTAGCGCCATGTGGCAGTCGCCCACAGTATATATGACAAACACGTTAGATTCTTCCACGACACAAACGCCTATCCGCTTTGCGGATGTTGGTCGCCGTCAAAGCCGGTCCTTCTGGGGTGTCTATGATGATGATTCGTTTGGTATTTGGAGCTGCAGGTTTTCTGCTGACGGTAATGAAGTGATCGCAGGAGGAAGTGGCAATATCTTTGGTATGAGACGTACCCCCGTACCCGCTAGGATCGCTAACGCACCATCCAGTGTATGATCTCTTGGCTGATTGCAGAACAGTCAAAATCGAGGCACACCGGGACGATGTGAATAGTTGTTGTTGGGCCGATGCAGCGTCAGGGAACGTTCTGATCAGCGCGTCGGATGATATGTTTCTCAAAGTCTGGTAATAACTTACTTTCTTCTTCCCCTCCATTTTTTTTTTGGCTGATCATGGTGCCAGGGACAGACGGTCACTAGGAGGATCAGGAAAACCATCAGGAGTACTTGTTGGTCACACCGAAGGAATCACGAACGTCTCTGCCAAAGGAGACGGAAGATATGTCATCTCTAATGGCAAAGATCAGGTACTTCGGTTGTGGGATCTCCGCAAGATGTGCAGCAGCGACTACTTCGATTCGTTTAAGCACAAAGATTATAGATGTCGAGAATATGACTATCGGTATGGTTCATGAGGTCACGGCGTACTCCTTACTGACGCCCGCACAAAGATACGGTCATTTCCCGAAGCCCAAACGACTCGCGCATCCAAACGATTGTAGTGTCATGACTTATCGAGGGCACGCCGTCTTGCGCACACTTATAAGATGTAACTTCAGTCCTGCGGAAACCACAGGTGGCCAATACATTTATTCGGGGTCCGCAGATGGAAGAGTTCACGTGAGTAAAGACTGTTTTCGTTCGTCTTATCATGATCAACGGACCATATTGTTAAAAGATCTGGTCACTGGATGGCCGAATTGTTCAAGTCCTAGATCGTTCGCAAACTCTGCCTATGTCATATGATCCATCTAGTCCTGAGCTGGAGCCCCTAACGGGATCTCGTGCGACGGTCTGCGTCCGAGACGTGAGCTGGAGCTCGAGGGTAATGCTCTACGTGTTCGAAATCTTCGGTCGCTGATGCGTGTTACAGGAACCTGTGCTGATGAGTGTCGGCTGGGAAAGTTCGACCGTTGGTGGAAGTATTGTCGCCCGCCATGAGTGGAAAGGACTTTCCAAAATGGCCTACTCGCTGGAGGACTTTACGGAGAAAAAGCGTACAGAACATGTCCAAAGAGCAGCGAGTCAGCGAGTGACAGGATACCAACGTGTTCCTGGCGCATTCGAGGAGGAAGATGACGAGGATTATTGATTATTGATGGCACGCAATTTCGTACTTCTGTGTCATTACAATTTCTTGGCGTATCTCTTGTACCACGGCCACTCAGCATTCCCGCTTTGCACTGTACTGCCAACGCACCTGATAAACGCCCCAATTTTAAACCGTCGTTATACAATGACCCATCTCTTCGGCTTCCCGCCAGGGTATTTCGTCATTCGTTCTGTCGCAACAGGCCGTCTGTGGGACGTCAGCTTAGATGAAGTTGAGGACGGAACACCGGTCATCCTATGGTCAGAAAAAGAACAGTCACTTGTTGAAGGTGGGTAATCAGGGCTAGTTCATTGATCCAGGTCTCCACGAGCTCATAAATCTGATAAGGTCTGAGAAGTCCGGAAGCGAATAACCAGGTCGGCAGCTTCTAGCGTGGCCTCGTGGCCCAGTGATACTCAGCCTAACTTGCGGTTTTGTGTCATTCAGGTATTTTTCATCGACACCTCGGGCGCTTTGTGCTCGCGGGGTTCAGGGCATGCAGTCGACGTCGAGGGTATGCACAATGCGGCAGATACGATACATCGTTGACCGACTTTGATTCACACAAGGGGACCACCTTGTACTGAGACACAGGCGACCGGTTTCTCAGCCATTCCCAAACGCATATTCTCACCCGCTTCCGCAATTCTCATACAGCCAAGAAACGCAGGAGATCTCTGTATCATTCTCATGTGATCCCACATACCCACCTCCAGGGAGTGCCACTTCGGACGGTTGGCGAAGGAGGAGGTATATCCTATCTTCCGTTCCGATGGGGAGACCCAAATCCTTTATCGATCACGCTTCAGCCTTTTTATCGGCATCTGTCGCAGCTCCATTTTCACTCCTTGCTGGGAGTGTGTCTACACAACCGAAGAGCACGCCGGAAGAAGTGTTTGGAGACATAGATTTGGCGGAAGATGAAATGTTGGAGCAAGATCGCGGAGAAGAGGGGGAGGCTGATGACTCTCTTGAACCCCAGAGGAATCTCCGTCTCCTTTCCATCGATCCAAGGGGTACACTACCCGAGGGGACAAACGCTACGAAGCGCAGGCAGTGGCAGGTCTTCGCATTGCGTAGATCTCCCGCTCACCGTGGCCGGATCCAATGAAAGAAATGTACTACGCGAGAGGATTGTTATCGTAGTAAAGGTTATGGCTCATAGCATCATGTTCTCTGGCTGGGTTCGTTCACGGTGTGCTTGCTTCCACGACGGTCACCTGCTTCGACATGCACGGAGATAACAGACTCATGCTGAGGCGGCGGGCTGTGTCACATAGTAAGTACTATCGCGAGAAGAGTCTTGCTGAGATGATAGGGATCGCCGGGTCAAGTTATAAAGTACAAGGTTTTCGCGTCTCTCAACTGATCATTTGCTTGCCTCGACGCAGCTTGCAGACGGATTCAAAGTCAAAGCATGAAGACCCAGATCATTTTCTATGTCACTGTTGTGCTGGCTGCAGCTGCTTGCAGTGGACA
>JBBPNN010000460.1:0-23357 GCA_038090935.1 Hortiboletus campestris
CCCCCATTCAACGGGGACAAAAAACGCGGTGAAACAAAAAACGCGGCGCGAGACGACAAAGCGCGGCGCGCGGCGGACAGAAAACGCGGTGGGAA
Source organism: Hortiboletus campestris (assembly GCA_038090935.1). NCBI lineage: Eukaryota > Fungi > Basidiomycota > Agaricomycetes > Boletales > Boletaceae > Hortiboletus > Hortiboletus campestris. The sequence continues at coordinate 96 of JBBPNN010000460.1, forward strand.
TAAATGTGCGTCTGTAGCGTCATAGCCATATTGGCACACGACATCTGACCATTTCTGCATTGCATTCTAAGCTAATAATTGTGACAAGCATATGACGAAACTCCTCTTTGCTGTCATGCATCTGAGCCAATGACGAAATTAACAAAGACGAAAATTTCCCGGCATAACGTGTCACAGCTGCTGACGACGAACCAAAAATCTGGTCAGCTGTGTCACGCGTCACAGGGGCCGACGAATCGATCGAAATGGTACAGTACTATGCGAATAGGAGTGTCAGCGAGGACATGCGTTGGAGACGTCGCCCCGCAGAGATAGAGGTCTAAGCGGACCAGGGTAAGTGCGCTCGCAGTACTGGAGGGAAGCGCACCAGTTCGACGGGGTTTGGATTACTGTCACTTGCGTGCAAGATTAGTCATACTCAGCCTGGAATGGCATAATCACCATGCTTTCAAGATCGCAGCAGCACGCTCCGTTACCTGGTCAGCCGAGTGCTCGGGCTTGGGAACGACAAACACACGTAGTAATACATATGCTGGTGACAGTGGAGTGGAGGGGCAGGCAAGGTAGGAGTGCCAAGGGTCTGCGCCGGGAGATGCCGAAGTAGCAAGATCATGCGGTCTCGTCTTGTCCCTCTCCAGCTCGAGCAGTCAGCGCAGGGCTTCAGCCCGCAGTTCCCCCACTGCCTCATCCTGGCCGGTCCAACGAAATGACGGAAGATACCTTGCACGTCGAAAGTCTCGCCAACACCCTCAGTGCGTAGGGGCGTTGTGATACTACGATTTCGTGGCTTCACTGCTACCTTCTGCATGCGATGCGCCTCGGATAACGTCGAAAACTACTGAGAGTCAGTACGTACAGACGACCGGGAAAATAGCTGACGCCTTCCCTAACAACATAAGCGCGGCCGCATCATGATATTCAGTCTCAATTCAGGTGTATCAAACGGGCTCCTCATACGGCCTTGAAACAATCACCGAGATACTCGCATCCACCGTGACAAGGTTGTGCACATAATCCGCGGTGGAAATTGCACAGGGGCACCATTTCGACGTCACTTTGGTCGTTAACTGAGATCCCTCCCGTGAAAAATTTTGGTCCACACACTCGCTTATCTGACCACCCCGGAAATTCCGTACCCACCCTTGACATGGCGCTCGTCGCGCTCGTCGGCGCTAACATTCATAAGGACAGACATGCGCACATGCATGCCAAGGATATCAGGGGAACGTGTCTTGACGTGGCGTGTGTACCGGATACCAAAGCTCGTTGAGACTGGAAGGTGAACACGTGGCATTGGGTGGCGTTTTCCGGCGAGTGGCGTTAGAATAGTGGGGATCGTCACCGACACCGCAAGGGTGCCCTCGTTCGTCGGTTTCCAAAATCACCGCGATCGTAGAGAACAAACAGACAGACAAACGTCCAAAAATTCAGAACAGACATCTAATGAATGGGGTGGATGGCACATTGCGGTACCACTGTGAGAGGCCGCAGCCCTCGCGCTACACAATTGGCTTCCGTCCAGAATCGAATTTCCCTTTGTCGTTCTCGTCCTTGATCTCAGCGTCAACCTTTTGCTCGAAAAAAAAATTGTTTGGGAGAGGATTACGGTGGACACTATAAGGGATGGTGGCACGTGGCAATGCGATCGTACCGACATCCTCGGAACAGCTCGAATATTTCGGCGACAGGATCAGACATTCAAAACACAAGACATAGCTAATCAATGGGGTGAATCGGTATAACATTTCCAAGGCACGCTCTGAAAGTATCCTGTACTTGGTGCCGGACCCAATCTTGGGTCACCCCCGGCGTATTCCTCCCCCAACTTCTTCGAGTGCAATCGTCTCCAACCCGCTCCGACTTTCCTCCAGTTGCACATTCCATGGAAGCGTAGACACGCCTACGTTTCTGCTGGACATCGGCCCTATATACACCCCGAATCCAGTGTCGATCCCTTGCCATTGATCGTTGAGGTACAATTCCCGTATGCTGATGATGAACCGAGGCATGACAACACAGGAAAGCGAATAAGCAAATGTGTCAAAGAACAGCATCGAACCGGCGTTGGATAGTTGGACCATGCCCACGGTATTGTAAAGCAGATTCCTAATGCACGGGTAAGCGTCAGGTGGTTAGTCATTTTTTCTTCTTGATTTATGTGGGTGATCGGGTAGAAGACGAGAGAGGAGAGGCGAGGGAAGACGATGGAAGGGCGAGAACAAGTGAAACGTACACGGTGAAATAAACAGCTCCTTCCTTCACGAGTAGCTTCATGGCCCGGTTTATGTGCCAGTGCCCCGTCAGTTGATACATCTCGTACGTGTGTGTCAAGGTTGGGATAACAAATAAGATCAACAGTGCAGCCCCGATAGTAAATCGGGGAATTGCTCTGTATACCGTCAGTGGTTGTTCTAGGGTCGAATAGGAGCAATATTCGAAATTGACAACTTGGTCGACCCACGCTGGATAAAACGAGGAAAAGGAGATGGTTATTTGGTCAAGATTGCGTTGGGACTTCCGATCGAGCCCAAACCATACCTGCGAGGGTCCCCCCAGGCCTGACGTAGACAGCTTCCCAAACAATGGAGAGAACGATTTGCACCACATGAATGAACAAGAGGACCCAGAGGACTATCTTGGATCGATTCCACATTGCGTAAACACGCAGAATCATCACTACTGTGATACATGTCAACGGAGGGAAACTGTGTTAGGGAGCATGACAACTCACGATCGGCAGCAGCAATGTACAATATATATCCCCAATCACCTATCTCGACAAGCGCAATACCTTTGATATAAACATCCAGACTTCATCCTGGTATTAAGAGCTGTAAAACAATGTGCTTACATCTACTTGATCATTAGCCTTACAGCACCGCTGGAAGAGATAAAGGACCCACATCTATTAGAACATAATCATTAGTAATGAATCATTATATGTAAAGCAGGAAACTCACAGCGACAGGGCCAGGTGCAAAAGTATTACCAGCTGCAATTCGGTTCTTGGTCAGCATAATCATCTCGGCATGCAGTCAGTGCACGTACCAAGTGCAAGGGTGCTTGTAAATGAATTTAGAGTTAGCCATATTGTTAATATGCATCACGGAAGCCGTAGACATACACAGCCCAACAAAGACCGACGTAACGAACCTGTCAAAAACGCTCAGTTTGGAAGCCGTGAAGCAGTGTCTTGTGAAGCCCTGTACGTACGACTACGAACAATGTAGAGACCCAAGTCCAGCGTCTGCACTATGGTACTGTCAGGGACGTGGAATCGACCGGAACCGTATCTTCCTCACCCAAATGATGTTTACCTTTGAAAATCATTAGCCATCAGACGAGGGGCAGGAAGGGAAACAAATGTACCTCTCTCGAAAAGATGAGGACTGGAGTTGCAGCGACAGAAGCGTAACAGACACTCAGAACGAGAAGGATAGAGTGCACAAAATAACGCTCACAGTAATCATATCCAACAACCGTGATTATTATGACTGTGTTGATCTATAAGATGAATCATTGACCAGAGTTATGAGCGACCTTACTGGGTGAATAATCATATAGTTGGATAGTTTCCAAAAGATTCAATAAATCCGAGTCGGAGGACATGACATTTAAAAGAGAGAAGAAAAAGCGCTGGATGCGATGCCTGGCCAACAAACCAGAAGAAAAGAGTCGATATTTGGGGCTGAAACGTTGAAACGTTGACACCTCGATTGCCAGCGGAACGAGCAACGAGGGTAGCCACGCTGACATAGGTCTTCAGATGATTGGCACCCCTGAGTCACCAGCTTCCCCTCGTCCTAACGTCGCACGGCTGTATCGATGCGATGTTTTGACGCTTCCACCCGGTCCCGCGCGCAAGTCTCTTTGTGGCACCACTGCGAGAGGGATCCGCTTGCCCTCGCACTACAGCATTTGGCTTCCGTTCAGAATCTTCCCCTTCGTCGTTCTCGTCCTTGGCCTTCGCGTCAACCTTTTTTGCTCAAAGACTTGTCTGGGAGAGAGGATTCTGGACGCAACCGGACGCCATATGGGATGGTGGCGCGTGGCAATGCGACATCCTCGGAACAGCTGAAATGAGCGGCAGTCTGTCAGCTTGTAAGCGAGCTTGTCATGGCGCAGCGACGAGCCTCAGCATCTAAGCGATCCCAAAAAGTGTCACCACTTACTCCCTGCCAAATCAAAAAGGGTTTCCCTCCGTCGGGCTCTTTCCTCGCGTAATTACAAAATGGGTCAGCCTATCTGCAACGGCATACCGGTAACGAATGAGCTCGGACGGATGTTTCCCTGTGGCATATAAGCAGTCCCGCGTCGTAATGGAACGTCAGGAGTCGACGCAAGCGGCATAGTTCCGAAATCTGAAAGTGGACGTGCGCGCGAGCTTCGAGGGAGAGTTGGGCGGACGTCCTCGGACGTCCACTCATCACAACCCTTTACGTTTGCCTCCCACCACTGATCCGGGGATTGATGAGGGACAAAGTTCGGATAGTTGAACAGCAAATCTGATCTCCAAGGCACCGCCGGACCCGCAACTCGGCTCTGCCCGTCGGGTATTAGGCGGCGATATGGTACGATACTCGAGCTACGGCGTGATTACCATGCTCCATGGATCAACAGGTCAGGCACGATCAGCCTTCTAGACCGGATTGTCCGCTCGGTCACACTCGCTGACGAAGCTGCAAGCTTTACTGGTCATCCACAGACGATAAGACGTTGATAAGACGCTCTTTTGATGAACACAGTCGATGAGGATGAAATGCAGCAGTTGAAGAAAATGGCAAGGCTCGTCCGTAGTAGGACGGCCGTGCAGCCGAGAGAAGTCCTTCCGTCCATCTTCAAGTTGGCGGTCGGGATATCATATCTAGTTCTCCTTGCAATTGTTTGTGTCATCCGTCTGCCTAGTCGGGTGACCAGACTACATTACAATCCCATGTTTCCATCTTATGTCCTCACCAGTTGTCATCATAGAATAGGGGGGTATCGTCGTACCTCTGTTGGTACGCACCAATTCTCGGTGCAATTCCGAGAGACGCCAGCACCGCTTCGTCTTCCTTGGGTCCTTCCACCTGGAGCGGCACTCCATGATGAACGGTCCCCCAGTAACGAAAGACCTCGCCGCAACTATTCAGCGCATGAGTCATGTCGATGTCCACACCTAGCAAGTCGACGTACTATTTCGGTAATCCATCGACCTGGGTGAACGTCATCAGCACCATAGTCTCGACGAGAAGGGAAGCAACGAACCTGCTTGCCACCATACTTGGCCGCCGCCTCGTTCAACCAGCCGATTAAATGGGCAAGACGAGCTATGACATGAGCAGATGGTTTGGACCATGACAAGCCAAGGAACGAATAAATTGACTTGCCTGGAGACCGTTCTTGACCCAAGTTCAAGAAGTACTTGCCGTATCCTCCACGTTCCTCCACAGTCTTCTCATATAACGCCTGCATCGTCTGACTGCTTGGAAGCTTTGCCGTATTTGTCCAGACTTTGGGCAGTGCGAGCGTCGTGTAATCCAAAAACTGGAATGTCACTGTGGCCAGGGTGACCGTATCTCTCAAATGAGCAAAGCTGAAGATACAAGTCCCGGATGTGCGTACCGTCCAAGGGAAGGAAAGGCGATACCATCGTGGCAGAACCCGCGTGGGGTTCATGCGTTGCACCGTCGTAATATTGTGGCAAGAATGGGAACGAGTATCGGAAGCCAGTAGCAAGTATCATGTTATCGATTCCAGATAGTTCGATGAGGCCAGACTGGATGGGAGACCCTTCCGGCGTAGGTAAAAACTGCTTAATTTCCCCAACGAGAGTGACGTTCCGGGGGATACGACGGAGCTGGTTTTCTAGCGAATTCTGTGCCTGGTTATCAATGTCAGTTCGGTAACTTTGAGCAACCACTTCGGTACATACTAGTGTCAGGCTTGAATATCGTGAAAGAGTTAGATCTGATCAAGCTAGTAAGAACGGTTGACGTCTCGCTCGGAAAGACTGATAGACCTTTCTAACATGATGATTCAGGTCTCTAGATATTTCAGCCCCACCGACCTAGACCTCATCGTTAGCGAGAGAGAGAAAATGATTCTAGAAGACGGCGTACAGATGCACCAATGATAAGAACAGTCTGGTTTGCGTATGCATCCGGTCGCCGATACTGTCTGTAATGACGAATAAGATCGGGAAACATCCGGACTCGCTGCTCGAGACCGGGAATGGACGATATTGCTGGTAAATTGCACCCGCCCACAGCGACGACGACAGCATCAAAATCCCACACACCCATCCATCGATAAGATGGAATGCCCGCCAGGACATGCAAGATGGGCAAAGCGCACCTCGGTCCACTCGGTATGTATTACGTCGGGTTGGCTGGAGTGACCTAAGCCAGAGTCTCCAACCTTGCTCTTGCCCGACTTGGTTGATTCGCTTCTCGACACGCTCTACGCGGGTGTTACAAGCAGTTGTAGGGTTCTCGTCATTACTGTTGACATTTAGATAAGATGCATAAGATCGAACGTGGTTGCGAACTTGATAATGCAAGAGTTCTAGTATCGGAAGTGAGTGACTAATTCGCGGGAAAGGGACAGGAACATACCCCGTTGTGTACCCGCAGGCCAAGGCCACTGAGGGAACTAATGCGCAAAAGCATCTATCAGATTGGAGAAGAATGACCAAACATGCTCCGCCCACCTGTTGCACAAGCTACGCACGCCAACATGACATGAAAATTTCAGGTCTAGCCCCCGCGACCGACGTACCGAAGGCAAACTCGTAGTTAATGATTTCCAAATCGGTTTCGGCCCACTATGATCCTTCCAGATCTCGTCGTCCTTGAACTCCTCTGATATGGTAGGCCGACACCCGCTGGATGAAGAAAAGGCACAAAACCGCAGATTGGGGTCGGAGCATTCGGCACGGGAGCATCGAGTGGGACCTCTTCGGTATAGCGCCAGTTGCCTCCCGGGACGCGGTCCCGCTCAAAGATGCGGACGTCTAGACCTGCTTCTGTCAGTTCGCAATATGCGACCAGACCACTAGAAGGACGTGCGGGTGTGATATGATATGACGAATGGGACACCTTGCTCCAGCACCGATAATTGCGACCCTTTGAATGGGCCAATCAAAGCGGTGCTCATCTGTCTCGAGTTCCCGGAACGGTGGTGTAGAAAGGGTTGTTGGACGCTGGCGACTGAAACACCAGCGAGTAAAATGGGCCAACGATCGGTCGCATGAAATCGAGTGCACCACTTGGCAGGTGTCACACGAAATATTGTTGCTCGGCTTTGAACTTTCTTGTATATTCCTGGAGGGGACCACGACGGCGTATGGAAAGCACGACAGGCATGCTCACTTCTGTGGTCTGGAGCGCTTCTTTTGCGGTCAATTTTTTTTAGTTTGGTTATATGGGTTGTGGGGACACGGGACACCGCTACATTGTATTAGTTATAGGCTTTTGCAGACACAAGAAAGGTAGATCGATGCGGCGCGTGACGCTCGGCAGTCTGGTACAGTTTGCCTTGCGCAATCATAGTACTGCTCATAATGAGATGGTAGTGATCCAGGTACGATGGCCAATGGGGTGTGTACATATACCAGTATAGCTTACAGGAGCACTCTCAGGCTGATGGTGAGAGGAAATACATGCCGAGGTAAAGGTAGATGTGACTGTCTTCGACCGAAAGGCGAGTGATTTCATCTCGCCAGTACTCTCAGGCTTTTTCGTGCGCGCCTTCAAAGTATCAACTCTTGATGCTTCCTCCGTCAGCGCTCAAACCCTGGCGATGTCCTCAGATTCACCGGCACGAGGACGGAGTTTGAGATCTGAGGCATTTTAAGCGTCTCCCTAGTGCAGAAAGTGAAGGTCGTGTTGTAGTACGGGTCCTTGAGAGCCTGAATGCCATATTCTTGGTGTGTATAGGCTTCGAAAATCTCGGAAAACTTTTCTGTCACCCTCGCAATTGGAAAGACAGAGAACATCCTCTCCTCCAGCAGACACAGAACAATGTGCAGCAGGAAATCGGCTATATTTTTGCCGTCCCTTTCGTCCTGGGCGATCTGGGCTGGCGATTTGGACACGACTATGAAGATGGGGTAGTTTCCCAGGCTCCCAGCGGCCCCTTGGTGCGCGACAACACGAACTTGACCTTTTTTGTCTCGCCATACAGAGCGATCCACAGCTGCTCATTGTCACCTCCCCGAGGGAACTTCAATGCCTTATGAGAATACATAACATTTGCGGCCGCTTCGTTCTGCAACAATGCGCACCGGACCTCTGCAGGGAGGTCAGAGGCGTGATGGTAGGCGTGGGCTTGACGAGTGGAGAGGATGCTGGACATGATCGAGAAATGAGGAAGTTGATCGTTCGAAGATAGCCATAACCCACTGTTTGATATTGATGTGGAACCAGAACGTGTTCGGATGCTGGAACTAAGCACGGGTGGCATCGTCACGGTATGGGTCGGGTCCACGGATGGGATGGATTCAGGGGATCCTGTAGCGCCGCAATAACCAAAAAAGCTGGACTTTAGCGAGCTCGTGCGATTTGGGCGTGGTGACCATGGCGGTGACCGTTGGGGCATTGCACCAGTGTAGGATGTCGTGGTGGAGTTGGGGCACGGTCGGTGTCGGGGAGTCGCTCGGGCATTGGGCGTTACGGTCATGGTGGGCATTGGGCGTCAAGCCCGTGGTATGGTGGGCATTCGGGCATCGCGCCCGTGGTACGGTGGGCATTGGGCGTCGCGCCTGTAGGATTGGAGGGGGGCGTGGTTGTTGTGGCGGCCGAAGTTGGTGGGCATTGGGCATCGCGCCTGTGGTGGGTGATGAGAAGCATCATGTAAGGCCATCGTGGTGACCACCATGGTGAGGTGGGAGTTGGGCATGGTGGCCATCGCAATGATCGTTGGGGCATTGTGCCTGGCCGCTGGGGCGTCGCGCCGTGAGTCTAAGGTGGACGTTGGAGTTTGCCTTTCATCTATTTCCTGTACCAATGAGCATTTGTCACCTGGGACTTGGCACGATTCATGGAAACCAGTGATAGGCTTGTATCTACGACAGCCTGTATAAAACCGATACGATGTAGCGGTGTCCCGTGTCCCCACAACCCATATAACCAAACTAAAAAAAAAATGACCGCAAAAGAAGCGCTCCGGACCGCAGAAGTGAGCATGCCTGTTGTGCTTTCCATAACGGCGACCTCTCAGCAAGTCTAATTCGGACGATGGGAACAGGAGCGTGGGAATGTTTGTGACTAGTGTTTGAGAGCGCCACCCCCTTTCGTCGAGTCCTATGGCGACGACTATCACCGCGTCTCCCCTCCCCGTGCTTGACTCTCTCCGAATCCAGGAACTGCGATTGAGTAAGAGCCCTGACCGCTACAGCACCTATAATATGATACTGCAAGCAGAACGACGTGCCATCCAGCAGCAGGCAAAGGAAGATATCATGTCTGCCAGAGTCGTCGGATACCTGCTCCTCGAGTTCCACGCTCAGTGTGATACCTTCGGCAATAGTCCCTGTGCATCACTCGTCAAATGGGTCACGTCGCCGCCTCAGAGTACGGGTGACAACGAATACGATGTCATCTTCGGTGTTGGCAAACGTTGCCGTGATAATTTCATCCGCTTGTGTGCGTTCAACAAGTTTTCTTCCTAACTCGACACTTACAGCTGCTCTCAAGTTCGAACGTTCAACGTCCAGTACCGACCACCCTCCTCACACCCTTCGCGTCCTTCCTTCGACACATTGGAGGATATGAACGAAGACTCGATGGAGGCGACTGGCAAAGATTATAGGACTTGTAGGAAGAGGGTGCGCGTATTTCGCACAACCCATTATCTGCATTGTTCCTCGTGTTCAATCAGGCGCTGGCTCGTGATGGCTACCGGTGCATAGTCACTGGCATGTTCGATCGCAATCCGCTCCTTAATTGTGCAGAGCTGAAGGCCATGGCAACACGCAAGCCCAAGGCTACAGTGCGGACATGTCACATCTTGAACGAATCAACGATGCAAGACATTGACCCTGCAAGGACTGGCGAAGACAGCGCGGTGGTGACCAAGGTGCAGTTCCATCAAGTGCCGAGTCCTCCGTTAAACTTACCCGTTTCCAGACGCATTGTGCAGCTGGCGCAATGGTTATACTGGACCTGTTTGGATTTTCGAAATTCGCTGATACTTTCAAACGATCAGGAGGTATTCGCCAGGTATGGAATCTACTCTCGTTAGAGCCCAATACCCGCTCTTTGCTCGACCACTGGAATCTGTGGTTCGAAAGTACTCACCGGGTGTGCTATTTCGGGGACTTGTCGGTCGCGTTAACTGACACGTGTGCAGCCGGGCCGCTATAAAGTCTGTGTGTCCTATGAGGGAGATGAGGGATATATCCGTCTCTTCGCGGGTTCTAAACCCCATGTTGATGTCGCCCCTATGGTTGTCGAGTTCACGTCACAATTTGTAGGAGCGCCGCCGCCCGACCCCCTTTTACTTGCTCTTCATGCAACATGTGCTCGAGTTGCTCACATGTCTGGTGCCGCTGAATTTTTTGACCAGCTAGAGTGGGACGTGGAAGAGACCAATGTCCTCGCTTTTGATGGTTCATCTGCTCCTCTACTCAGTAATCTTATATCCCCTTTTGCTGCCTTTCCTCAGGCCGGCCCTGGCTGTGGTTACATGAGATAGTCGATTGGTGTTGGATGTACAGGCTCGTGTGCAGCCCCGGCCTTTAATGGCTTTTCTCGATCCTGACCCGATCGCTGATTCGTAAAAGCCCGGTGAGTCGGAATTCAAGCAACTCGTATTTATGCGCACTAACTGTCTCGGCATACACATAGTAACCCACGCATCGTACAGACTCGATACGTGTCATACTGCCGGTGGCGATCTCAACAAGTTCTGTCGTTTTCGAAACACCGCGTTCTTACTGGCACCGGTGCAGTTCAGAACACAAGATAGGCAAGTTTAGATATCCGAATCACTATTCCAAGTACCACCATCCATCAACTCAACCGCCCAGCGCTCTTCCCCAGCTTCCACCCAAACTCCTCGTTCAAACCCGACGTGTATTATCCGCCAACAACTCGGGTCGAATCGCCTCTGGTTCGTCCGCGTCGCCGTCCATGATCCCATGATCCCCCAGCGGGGCGATATCCGAGAATAAAACCACGGACACTGTCTCGTTTTCACACGCGGGTTGCGAAAGGACACCGAATCCTGTATCGATGCCCTGCCAGCGATCACGAAGGTCGTGTTCATACAGCTCTCGCACGCTGATAATGAACCGGGGCATGATTGGGCATATGGCGATGTAGGAAAACGCGCTCAGGAAGAGCGTCGGCGTAGCATCTATTGTTGGCCCGCTTATGATTATATCACGGACGTTATACAGCGCAGTCCTAATTATTTAATGGTGGTTAGTGTGGGCAATCGAGAACGAGACAGTAAATGTGATGAATGGAAACGAAAGCGAGGGGGAAGGATGACATACACGAAGAAATAAAAAACACCATCTCTCATGAGTTGTAGCATGTATTGGTTAGGCTGCCAGATCCTGGTTGCCTTGTACATCTCGACCGACTCCTTCAAGGTTGGGATGACGGCAAGAATCAAAAGTGTAGCGCCAAGAACGAATCGGGGAACTGCCATACCAAGCAATAGGGGGGATGGAATCTCGCTCAAACCATTGCAAACAGAAAATCCACCGACTTGAATAATTGTGACTGGAGCAGAACACGAACGATCAGCTACACGGAACCGCAATGACAAATGCAAATCAGTACGAGACATACCTGAGAAATATGTATTGGGATTGTAATAGATGCCTGCCAAAACGAAGGAAATGATGACCTGTGGCACACAAACGAACAGGAGAACAGAAAGGATCCATTTGGATCGATTCCACATTGCATATACCCGCAGGATCATTACCGCTGTGATTGAAAGCATGGTCAGTGTGAATAAAACCAGGGGAACAGTAACTCACAATCGGCGGCAAGAAGGAAGATCGGAAATCCCCAGTAAATCACCAGATATAGTACAGTACCTTTGGAATATCCATGCGTAAGACTGATAGTGCGGAGGGCAGTAGATTGATGCGCTTACATCTATAGGACCGTTATCAACACAATTGACAACCGGAATTGAAATACATACATCTACGAAAAGACCATTAATACTGACAGACAAGGTGCAACTTGAAGGCAGAGGAACTGACCGTTATATGGCCGGGAACAAAAGTGCTACCAACTGTGAATGCGTCTGATCAGCTCAATGAACTTCCGGAATTAACTCCGAGTATACCGAATCCATTAAACCTTGTCCACGGAGTCGTTGTTAGCCATGTAATTTAATATGCATTACGGTAATCATAGACCTACATCGTCCAACAAAGACCAACATAGCGGACCTGCAAAACCGTCAATTTGGAAACACGCCCGTGGGCCATTGTACATACCAGAATAAACATTGTAGAGACCCAGCTCCAAGGTTTGCACTGTAATGCTTTCAGTTACCTGACACTTGCTTGATGATTAACGCGCCCATACCCAAACATAGTCTATCTTGAAATATCATTAGTCGACAAGGGGTCGTGGTGGACAAAACAACATACCTCTCTTGAAAAGGTGAGGACTGCAATGGCCCTTCCAATTCGAGAAGGATAGCGCGCATAAACAAGAGTATCACATACAATAATCGTATACGATAGCAGTAACAATTGCAACTGCGTAATCTATAAGATTAATCATAGACTGAATTCGTGAGCAACCGTACCGGATATACAGTCATTGAGTTGCAGAAACTCCAAAGCGGACTGCATGTCGGAGGACATTATGTTACGCACGAGCAACCTGTGACGCGCGGCCGTTTAACAACAAGCAAAGGTGCAGAATCGGGGAGAGGGATGTCGCCAGTGTTTCAGCCGTTTCAAAGGGTCCCATTGCAGTTATATCATTGGATCCGTGTATTGACTGCTTGCTTAGAGAGTCGCTGGATGCACATTCTCCGACGTTTGAAATGGGGCGATATCGGACGATGGCACGGGGTCTCATATATGCGCCCTGATGACGAGAATAAGCAGTGCCTTTTACCAATGACAGAGAATTTGCGCCCAGATAAGACCCGTAACTCGTCAGGATAGCGGAGAGCTGTCAGAGTGATGCCGACACCGTTGCTTCTATCAGCGGTGAACTGAACTGCATGATCATCAAAAAGCCTATCGCGGGGTTGAGTTCAGAAAATAGCATTGGAAATGGAACCTGTGCATACGCACCTCCAGATAACCTAACCCGAGGTCAGCGTGGGATATGTACTGGAAGCAGGATATCGTGGGGCAGCCCAAGTCAAAGTCTGGCACCAACGTCGGTCCGAGAAGGACCAAACCAGGATGGTAGACTGTCGGCCCTACGCCAAGGCCTGCCCCGGAAAGCAATATCTATTCTCCAAAAGAAGTTGAGTAAGTAATTTGTTCACAAGAACTTAAACGAGGAAAACCCACCCATGTTAATGGAGGAAACACTGCATTGGCGGGGACGATGATTGCGTTATTTTTTCCCTTCGACATACCGTATCGTTTGTACGTACACCGTCTTGATCCGAACACAAAGTATATGTGCATAGGTTTTATGATGGTCACCCGAATCGCACTCTGAAATGCGATACTCCATATCGCAGATGACAATGAAAACCGTACGCAAGAACATAGCGACCCAGCCCGTTCGTTCTGCCTGACCCGACAGCACAGAGCGTGGCGGTGAATTCGTCAGCATACACACCGATGAAAGCTGTGTCACTGGCGGCCCTCCTGGATCCAGACGGATAGACAAAAAAAAGTCAACCGACGTAAGCGGGGGCCAAGACCTACGCCTGAGTAGCACCACCCCCGCCTTTCCCGATTGCACAGGCCACAGAAAGCACGCATTCATGCTAGTTGCAGCGATTTGGAAGTGGATGAGTGGATCAATTCCCATGCAGTTCGTAGCGTAACGGAATTCGGGAAAGATGGATAGTTTTGGGGATGGTGTTGGGTCCCGCTCAAACGGCGGACAGCTGCAGGTGGTGTTTTTCGAGCGATGATGGGCGCGTTGAGGGCGCAACGAGGGATGGGGACTTGTATCCGAACGTATGCTCGCGGACGGCGAGAGTATCTGTCTTTCTTGTTGTCCGCTGCCGGCACTTGCATCGTCGGGGACCAGTATAACATGGCAATGCCGTTCGCCTCGCCGGGCGCAAGGTTGGGAGAATAAGTCATGGTTCGCGTTTGCATGGTCAAATCCCGGGGCTGGGAGGCTTAGAGGATTGCGGTGATCAGATACGAGTCCATGGAGACACAGGATCAGTCAAAGATATCCCCTGGAGGGCGCTCTCCAGTACTGCCAGTTGGCCACGCCACATTGCCAGTGAACCTGCGTAGCCTCATCTCGTCAACACGCCCGAGCTTCACTCTCTGCTTTCACGAGGCTATGGGCGACGAAGAAGTATAAGAGTGATCTGAGGAAACCAACTTACCATCAACAAATACCAAACATGCAACTCCAAGCACTTTGCTTCCATCTTACTGCGGCGCTCTGCCTCATCGCAAGCTCGGTGCAAGCGGGCCCTGCGGGTCTCGCTCATCGCGACGCTCTGGAGAGTGGCGCATACATAGACAAACGGGGTGAGTTGGTTTGAAAAATATCCTACAGCGGCTGACTTGTACAAAAATAGGTATCCTTTTGCGTTACGAGCAAGGTTTAGAGGAGAGTGGCGAAGAAGGCAACCAAGGTTGGTCACAGTGTGATTCTTAGATATTCCAGAGTCTGGCTAACATCAATAAAAGGTACCCGTAAACGTGATGTGCCTTTTAATCCCAGCTGGAGTGGTCGAGAAATGGGAACTAGAGTTTAGCAGGGGCAGAAAATTGTTACTTACGGTAATAACTCCGATCCCTGTTCATGTTGGTCCTTGGGTCAGGTGCGACTGTAATATTACACCCTTGAACCATGGCGACGTTTGGCAAAGGATGGGTTCGACTGAGGGTAGATGGATGCGTGAATCCATTCCCATGAAGTTGGCAGTGTAACGGAATTCGGGAAGGATAGATAGCCTTCGGGATGGTGTTGCCGTCCCGCTCAAACAGAAGTCGGCTGCAGGTGGTCATGGTGGATCGCGTTTGCGTGGCCAAAGCCTGTGGTTTGGAGTCGGAGACAGGCAAGAGGAGTGCAATTCCATGGAGGCACAGGATCAGACAGTGCCACAGTGCCTTCCCCTGGAGACAAGGGGGACGTTCTCCAGTTGCTGATCAATGACCACGCCACCAACCTACGTAGCCTCATCTTGTCAACATGCCACTGTCTGCTTTCACAAGGCGATGGCTGAAAGACAAGTATAAGAGTGATCAGCTCAGCTTACAGACATCAACAAACAATCAAAATACCAAACATGCAACTTCAAGCACTTTACATCCATCTCGCTGCGTTCTTGCTCTTCATCGCAAGCTCGGCACAGGCCGGCCCTGTGGGTCTTGCTCATCGTGACGTTCTGGAGATCGGCGGATACATCGACAAACGGGGTGAGTTGGTTTGGAAAATATCCTACAGCGGCTGACTTGTACAAAAATAGGTATCCTTTGGCGTTCTGAGCAAGGTTTGGAGGGGACTGGCGAAGAAGGCAGCAAAGGTTGGTCGCAGTGTGGTTCTCGGGAGTCCAGTGGCTAACGTCGATAAAAGGTGTCCGCAAACGTGGGGATGCAGCGACGGATACCAGTATTTTTAATCCGGGCTGGAGTGGTCGATTAGCACGAGTGGATGCTTGAAATCGTAACTTGCAGTAATAAGTATTTTTGATTCCCGCGACTGTATTATACCCTCGAACCATGGCGACGTTTGGCAAGGCGACGTTCAACGCCGTCTCGTATGCCGCATCCCGACCAACTTATCCCCGTGCGCTCTTTGACCACGTCTTTCGCTTTCACGGTGCGGGTGCGAGCGGAGTGCGCTGGGATACCGCCGTCGATCTCGGATGTGGGACGGGTATGTGACTTTCGTGGACTTTTTTTTTCCTGCACTCGTTGCACGTTCTGATTGACTGGGAATGGGACACTGAACGTTAGGCCAAGCCACCGTCGAGCTAACGCCTTTCAAGACGATCTTGGGCGTCGATCCCAGCAGCGTGGGGATGGTTGATGCCGCCCGTCGTACCGTCGCGTCTGCCGATGTGATTGGATACTGTGGCCACAGTTCCGATTCAGCATCTGGCCGGATCACGTACGTGCAGTCTACCGCAGAGAGACTGGTATTCTTGTCGGATGAGAGTGTGGATTTGATGATCGCTGGTATGTACGCTGGTTGCTCTTTTCTGAATCTCTTCATGTTGGATGCTTATGCGGGGGTGCGATCTTGGTTTGCAGCACAGGCGGGCCACTGGTTTGATTTGTCACGGATGTGGCCAGAGGCTGCGAGGGTACAGCGAAAAGACGGGACGGCTGCGATATGGGTATGTCACTTGCTTCGTCCTTCCTCACCCCAGCGATTTCCTGCACATGCCCTGACGTGAGCTGATCCCGATCTTTGTAATCATGGTGTAGCTACCAAAGTGGCATAGCCTGCCGCAAATCCACCGCAGGTATTCTTCGGGTCCATTCATCATGCCAGTTTCCATGGGAACCTGAAGATTTGTCCGATGCCGTGACCACTGCGGGATTTGCGACGTGATCGCTGATTCGTAAAAGCCCGGCGAGTTGGAATTCAAGCAATTCGTATTTATGCGCACTAACTCGTCGAATCTGCAATGTCTCGGTGTACACATAGTAACCCATGCATCGTACAGACTCGATGCGCGTCACACTACCGGTCACGATCTCAACATTTTCTGCGTTTTCGAAACAGCGCGTTCTTACTGGCACACATGCAACTCAGAACATGAGATATGAATAGTTAAGTCTAGATATCCAAGCCACCGTTCAAGTACCACCATCTGTCAACTCAACCGCCCAGTGCTCTTCCCCGGTTTCCACCCAAACTCGTTCAAACCCGGCGTGTATTATCTGTCAAAAACCCGGGTTGAATCGCCCCTGGTTCAACGTCCGCGTCACCCTCCATGATCCGACTCTGCCCCAACAGTGCGACATCCGAGAATACAACCACGGACAGGGTCGCGTTTTCACGCGTGGGTTGCGAAAGTACACCGAATCCGGTATCAATGCCCTGCCAGCGTTCACGAAGGTCATGTTCATACAGCTCTCGCATGCTCATGATGAACCGGGGCATGATGGGGCATATGGCTATGAAAGAAAATGCGCTCAGGAAGAGCATCAGAGTAGCATCTAGTGCTGGCCTGCTCAAGATTATCTCATAGGCGTTGTAAAGCGCAGTCCTAATGGTTTAGTAGTGGTTAGCATGGGCAATCGAGAGCGAGACAGCAAATATAGTGAATGTGAGGGGGAAAGGGTGACATACACGAAGAAATAAAAAATGCCATCTCTCATGAGTTGTTGCATGTATTGGTTAGGCTGCCAGATCCTGGTTGCTTTGTACATCTCGATTGACTCCTTCAAGGTTGGGATGGTGGCAAGAATCAAAAGTGTAACACCAAGAACAAATCGGGGAATTGTTACACTAAGAAATAGGGCAGACGGAATCTCGCTCAGACCATTGCAAACAGAAAATTCACCAACTTGAATAATTGTGGCTGGAGAAATGTATAGCAGAAGACCGATGATCAGCTACATGGAACTGCGGCGGTACATGCAAATCAGCACAAGACATACCTGAGAAATATGTATTGGGATTGTAATAGATGCCCGCCAAAATGAAGGAAATGATGACCTGTGGTACACAAACGAACAGGAGAATAGAAAGGATCCATTTGGATCGACTCCACATTACATATACCCGCAGGATCATTACCGCTGTGATTGAAAGCATGGTCAGTGTGAATGAAATCATTGGAACAGTAACTCACAATCGGCGGCAAGAAGGAAGATCGGAAATCCCCAGTAAATCACCAGATATAGTGCAGTACCTTTGGAGTATCCGTGCCTCAGACTGATAGTGTGGAGGGCAGTAAATTGATGCACTCACATCTATAGGACCATTATCAACACAATTGACAACCAGAATTGAAATACATACATCTACGAAAAGACAACTGGTATTAATGACAGACAAGGTGCAAAGCAGAAAAACTGACCGTTCCAGGCCCGGGAACAAAGGTACTACCAACTGTGAATGCATCTGATCAGCTCAATGAACCTCTGGGACTGACTCCGAATATACCCAATCCATTAAGCCTTGTTCAGAGCCACAGTCAGCCATGTAATTTAATATGCCATACGGTAATCATAGACCTACATCGTCCAACAAAGACCAACGTAGTGGACCTACAAAATCGTCAATTTGGAAACATGCCCGCAAGCCATTGTACATACTAGAATAAACATTGTAGAGACCCAACTCCAAGGTTTGCACTGTAACACATTCAGTGATCCGATGCTTGCTTGATGATTAACGCGTCCTTACCCAAACATAGTCTATCTTGAAATATCATTAGTCGACAAGGGTCGTGGTGGACAAAACAACATACCTCTCTTGAAAAGGTGAGGACTGCAATGGCCCTTCCAATTCGAGAAGGATAGCGCGCACAAACAAGAGTATCACATACAATAATCATATGTGATGGCAGTAACGATAACAACTGCGTGGTCTATAAGATTAATCATTGAGCAAATTCATGAACAACCGTACCAGATATGCAGTCATTGAGTTGCAAAAGCTCCAAAGCAGACTGCAGATCGGAGGACATTATGCTACGCACAAGCAGATCTGTAACGCGCTGCCGTTTAACAACAAGCAAAGGTGAAGAATCAAGGAGAGGGATGTTGCCAGTTCAGCCTTAAAAAGGTCCCATGGCGGTTATATCTTTGGCTCTGTGTATTAACTGCTTGATTAGAGAGTCGTTGGATGTATACTACTTTCCGACGTTTGAAATGAGGCGATATCGGAAGATGGCACAAGGCCTCTGAAATGCGCCCTGATGACGAAAATAAGCAATGCCTTTCCACTAACGACACAGAATTCATACCCAGATAAGGCCGCAGCAGGATACTAGTAATGGAAAAAGGCTGCGAGAGTGATACCGATAACAGTTGTTTCTATCAGCGGTGAACTGAACCCTATGATCATCATTGATCAAAAAGCATATCGCGGCGTTGAGTTCAGAAAATAGCATTTGAAATTGAACCTGTGCATATGCACCTCGCCAGCCCAAGTCAGAAGAGTCTGGCACCGACGTCGGTCCCAGGCTGAGAAGGACCAAACCAGGACGATAGACTGTCGGCCTTACGCCGAGGCCTGCCCCGGAAAGCAACGTCTGCTTTGAGTAATGTGATCACAAGAAACGATCAAACCCGCACGTGAATGGAGGAAACACTGCATTGGCAGGGACGGTTATTTTTTCCCTTCGACATAGTGTCGTTTATACGCACACCATCTTGATCAGAACATGATGCATATATTCATAGGTTTTATGATGGTCATCTGAATCGCATTCTAAAACACTATACTCCATATCGAAGACAACGATAGACCGAGGGTACGTGGTTATTGACGCAAGGGAGGTCTGTGCTAGCGCGCACAGCCGCGTATGATTACAGTCGAAATGACGATGGAAAACACTGTACACGAACACAAGGATCATATTCGAAACGAGCGATCCATACCGTTCTGCCTGACCCGACAACACAGAGCGCGGCGGTGAATTCGTCAGCATGGGGATCCGCCAAGACCTACGCTTGAGTAGAACGACCCCCGCTTCTCCCGACTGTACAGGTCACGGAAAGCACACATTCACACTAGTTGCGATGAAGGTACCCTGTCCTCTTGTTGTTGGATATTGGTGGGTTATACCCTCAAGACGCCCAAGGAGGTGGGTGACCCATGAGAGACAGTTGAGGTCTTGGATAAATTTTCCAGCGCTAGCAATTTGGGAATGGATGGGTGAATCCATTCTCATGAAGTTGGCAGTGTGACGAAATTCGGGAAGGATAGATAGTCCTGGGGATGGTGTTGCACCCCGCTCAAACGGAGGATGGCTGTGGGTGGCACCCTCCGACTCGGAGTGATGGCCGTGTTGAGGGCACAACGGAGGATGGAGACTTGTGTCCGAACGTATGCCCGCGGAC
Organism: Hortiboletus campestris; assembly: GCA_038090935.1. Classification (NCBI taxonomy): domain Eukaryota; kingdom Fungi; phylum Basidiomycota; class Agaricomycetes; order Boletales; family Boletaceae; genus Hortiboletus; species Hortiboletus campestris. Next base: position 20,245 of record JBBPNN010000460.1, read on the forward strand.
GGCGAAGAGTAATCCATCTTTCTTGCGGTCCGCCACCGGTACTTGCACCGCTGGGGACCAGTATAATGTGGCGAGGCCATTCACCTCACTGGGCGCAAGGTTGGGAATCAAGTCATGGTGTTCGCATTTGCATGGCCAAACCCCGGGGCTAGGAGGCCGACAGAATTGCAGTGACCAGATAGGAGTCCATGGAGACACAGGATCCAGCAGTGCCATCCCTGGAGACGAGGAGAGCGTTCTCAACTTTGCTTTGGGAATGAATGGGTGAATCCATTCCCATGAAGTTGGCAGTGTAACGGAATTCGGATAGATAGTCTTGGGGATAGTGTTATGTCCCGCTCAAACGGAGGACGGCTGCGCATGGTATTCTCCGAGCGATGGTGGGCGCGTTGAGGGCGCAACGAAGGACAGAGACTGGTGTTCTGGCGGACGGCGAAGAGCAATCCGTCTCTCTTACCGCCCGCCACCGGTACTTGCATCACTAAGATTGCGGTGATCAGATATGAGTCCATCGAAACACATGATCGGGCAGGGGCACCCCCAGGAGACAAACAGGACGTTCTCCAGTTTCTGGCCAAATGGCCATGCCACAGGCCTGCGTAGCCTGATCTTGCCAACATGTTACTGTCTGCTTTCACAGAGCTATGCGCGACAAGTATAAGAGTGATCTGAGGAAACCAGCTTGGCATTAACAAACAATCGAAAGACCAAACATGCAACTTCAAGCACTTTGCATCCATCTTGCTGCGCTCTTGCTCTTCATTGCAAGCTCGGTACAATCGGGCCCTGTGGGTCTCGCCCATCGCGACGTTCTGGAGAATGGCGGGTACATTGAGAAACGGGGTGAGTTGTTTTGAAAGATACCCTACAGAGACTGACTTGTACAAATCAAGGTATCCTTCCGCGTTACGAGCAAGGTTTAGAGGAGACTGGTGAAGGAGACAACCAAGGTCGGTCACAGTGTGATTCTCAAGAGTCTGGCTTACTCATCAATAAATTGAAGGTGCCCGCAAACGTGAGAATTCGGTCACCGGTGATATCTTCGTGAATGCCTCCAGATGGCCTGGAGGTGGGAGTGAGCCACTGGAAAGTTGCGCGGGAACTGGGAATTAGCACGAGCTTACTTACAGTAATACATACATACTTATGTCGGAAAACTTACAAGCGGTGCGGCGGCTGTGCACGCCAGAGCAGGCGCACCCGCGACGACCGCGCACACGTGACTCGGGGTTCCACTCCTTCCTCTTTTGGACGGCGATCCGTCCTCGTGCGATTTCGGCACAACGCGGCGGCGTCCCAGTTCGGCGCGGCGGGTACTACCACTGCGGTCAACGTCCGTGCCCGACGAGTTCGACGCGCTCGACGACGACGCGAGGTGGTGCGATGCGGTATGCTACAGGACGGACGACGGATTAGCAGCCCTCGAAAGGGGCGCGAGCTAGGCTGTAGTAGAGGAGTATAGTACAGTACTAGTACTAATAGGAAGGGGGTAGTTGGAGCGAATGCACTTGGCACGCCGGGAGCGACTCGGACGGGAACTTGAAGGGGTCTGGGAGGAGCTACTACGATGCGATCACGCCCCGTCGGGACGCGCGCGTTTCTCTCTCGCCTCGCTCCCGGGGTGTGGTATCGATGGCATGGAGGAGCGCGGTATGCCCCAGCTCGGCTTGTGGGTACGCTGCGAGGAAATTTGCCTCGTCGGAATGGTGACTGTGGGCCAGCGTGCGACATGAAGCATCAGTGAAGACGCTCACGGACGACGGGATGAAAGGAAACTGAACTCACGCGTTGATGAATTCGAGTGCGATGACTGACCGCTCGAAGTACTTGGTGGCAAAAACGCAGTTGCCCTTTTGAATCCACTCGGGTGGCCAGTCCTTGAGTGGCGTGTGGAGGTCACGGGCAGGGTCTCCCATCATCCAATGCTAGACAATGTCCCGCCATGACTCCTTCTGGGGTTGCCACGTGCCATTGGGACAGAGGACGAAAAAGGGATCCTGCCTACTCGACAAGGGCTGTGTTGAGGGAGGTTTGACCGACAGTGCCCATTGAAGAGGCAAGTTGAAGAAAATTTGCCGAGGGACATGGGAGAGGACTCACCAGAGGTTGATGGAACAGGACGCGGTGATGAGAGGCGCTGTGGATTGACCTGTACAGCGAGGGGTGCCGGTGACTAGCGGGAACTGGACCAAGCATGGTAGCAGGGCCCTGGCGCTACAGAAAGCAAACACCGCTAGCTCTACGACTAAACGGGGCACGTTATGTCGGAGCTAAGCGGCGTCCACCATCACACGAAATAGTCGCTGCTGGCAACGACAGCGGAACGCTTTCGGCGCCATAGTTTCACCAGTGAGACTGTTTCCCGCGGCATCCCTCATGCCGTTCAAGTCTCGTTTGCAACAATATTGGCGGAGCGAGCTGGAAGCTGTGGGCGTCGCTCTCAGCCATGAAGAATTGAGTCGGCACAACGTACTTGTGAGGGTTGACGACCACGAGAGCAGAGGATCCAATGCTAGTGTAGACGGCGTGTCGGTCATGAAGCGCTCGCAGAGACAGGTGACGGTGACGTACGTCTGAGATGGAAGAAAGGCTAGAGGCTTGGAGGCCTTTTCTGTTGTCATCGTTGTTGTCGTTGTGTCCTGGCGCTGGTGGTCCCGAGTTGCAAACCAGCCGCCGCGATTGCTGGCGAAAGAAAGTCGCGGGGGCTAGCGCTGAGCACCGACTCGGAGAAGCAAAGGGACATGCTTACTTCATCATTCCATACTAGGCAAGCGCGGTCGTTGGTGGTGGGCGGGGCAGGACAGCGGCAGGTCGAGTCACTATGTACGCGATTTGAGGTGTTGAAACAAAAAAAAAAAAACGGTGGACTCACAGTGATGTGGAGCAGAGGGAAGAAAGGTGGAGGGATGGGCGAGTTGATGCGGCAGACTGCAGGCAACCGCGTGTAAAGTGTAGATAAGTGACACCTGAGGCAAGACCGGATATATACTTACAACTTAGTCAATACTTATTTGTAAACACATTGTCCCTGGGAAAAAGAAAAAGTTCACAATAAATATTGTTTAACATTGTAAGAAAATGCATTTTACCATGTGTGAGAAACATAGTCTTCC
>JBBPNN010000461.1:0-23351 GCA_038090935.1 Hortiboletus campestris
GGCAAGCTTGACTCGACCACTCAGAGCTGGAAGGGACTCATCAGAGCGCTTCCTGATGGAAAAGAACTCCTCATAGGTGACAAAGCGTGTGCTGGCCTTCTGTTGGACAAAGAGGGTTGCAAGAACCTTCCAAGTGGCAGTGGGGTTGTCCTGTGAGGCGAGGATATGAACTCTCTGGTCTGGCATCAAGTTGAGCATCAGCTTGCCAGCAGCCTTGTCCTCTTTGATGTCCCAGGACTCCTGCTCCTTGTCTCCAGTGCTGGGGTGCTTCTTCTTGCCATTGACGATGCGCCAGAGGCCTTTGGAGCGCAGGAGAGCCTTCATCTCTTTGCTCCAGGTGGTGTAGTTGTTGCCATTGAGAGGCTGAATGCAATGGTTGTGTTGCTCTGAGGCCATTGGGGTATAATGGGGTGAAAATGGGCGAAGGTGAGATGGATGGAGTGCATGAAGCGCAGTTGGAACAAGTAAAAATAAAGTCGCCTAGAAAGTGAGGTGTAAAGCGAGGATTCAGGGAATAGGGCTCATAACCTGTTAGACGGCTGAACTGTGTAGCTGGAGTCCAATGTCAGAAACTGAAGGGAAGTGTGGCTGAGACAGATAGTGCGCAATCACCATGCTCAACAGAAACTACCCAGGCAAGTCAGCATCTCGCATCATACCCACGAACACACTTACTGACCTTTCCTACCTCACTACCCCACCTCCAAAATTCCCCTTATGTACCTTATTCTACCCCTTTCCCTGGCTTCATGCCAACCCCGGTTACATGAATCGCTTGAATGGGTTTCACACCCACTGCGATCAATCTTATACAGGCCAAAGAGCAGATGCTCTCTGCACTAGCCACCATCAATGCAGCTACCAACTCCCACACGTCTGCCACATCCAACCCAGGAGTCCCTCCTTGTCCTCTTCCTTTACACCCAATCACCAAACCACACCATTCAAATGCCCCCACCCCTCATCTCCTGAACAACACGAATGCTACTCATAACACTAATATCTTAGATTGTTTCAATAATATACCATCTGGTCTTCATCTCGGCTTTATGATAGACTTTCCTAATATCACACAGACTCAATCCCTGCTGAATTCAGCTTCTGTTCATATGTTTCAGGATGAACTACAACAGATAATACACAAAGAAGTTAACAAAGGTAGCCATCATTGGACAATATCAATCCTCTCCACTATCCATTGTTCCCAAGCCTGGCCATAGAGGCAAATTTAGATTAGTCCAAAATTTCTCATTTGCCATCACTCCTAATCCTACCAACTACTATCCCTCTATTAATTCATTCACTAATGCTATCTGATAAACTTTCCCACTACATGGGGAAAATTCTCCATCATGTTTCACCTGCCTCTAAACTCCCTGCAGGCTCAGAAGCAGCCACACACGATGTAGCAGAAGCATACAGAACAATCTCACTTCACCCATCACAGTGGCCCACAGCCGTTGTCCACACCTCTCCCATCCATGGTTGCATAGACACATGTTGGGCCTTTGGTACAACCCCTTCAGCAGGCACCTACAGTCACCTCGTAGATGCAGCCGCAGAGATCTGCAGACACCATGGAATCGGCCCATTGGACAATTGGGTCAATGATCACGTCTTCTTCCACGTAAAGAAAGAGCACTTACAACAATGCAACCTCCTACGTGCTGAAACTTCTCACGAAATAGCAACGTGCAGTCCGCAACAAACAGGTAGTCGCATCTGGTTCTGTGGTGCCACCCATGAGGACCTCTCCCACCAGGAATTAAGTGAGGATTGCACTCACTCAATCATAGACCTCTCAACATCAATGCCATGCTCCCCCCAAGACACTCTTTTCACCTATGACCTTCAGGACATTGACAATGTATCACTCGAATTAGGGATCCCTTGGGAGATCTCCAAGGATTGATCAACCCTTTGCTTCATCTACAATTTGTATTGGCTTCCTATGGGACTTACTGTAGATCAACGAATTGTAAAGCTCAGCGACGAAAAGTGCAACAAATACACCCACACAATTGAGAAATGGAAGAAGCAAGACAAACACTTTCTCAAAGACGTACAGAAACTGTACAGCAAACTCCTACACGCGTCTTTGTTAATCTCTGAAGGAAGAGCATACCTAATGGGTTAATTCCTTCGCAAATTTTTTGTTGATTCCTCAGACCCACTCACACCTGCTGAAATCCATGCACTCCAAAACGGCTGGTATTCAGCCCCTGCCACTAAATTCATTGATGGCATTAAATGCAAACAAGAACTCACTGAATACCTCACTGTTGAGCATTGCAAAAGCAACAACTTCATCCAGGGAGCACTCCATCATCAGCAGTACAAACACACCCCCTACTAAGTTCAATGCTCCACATCCGCAGCACCCCATCCCCAACCCCAAGCTCCAACCCTACAAGCACGAGCTGTACAGCACAGGTATCCTCATATTTCACGTCTGCTACGACATCAACAATATCCCAGACAATGCTCAGGCACCCGTCTCCACCAACACATTCACCACCTTCCTTTCCAGCTGCACTGGTGTCTATTCAGGCTCCACTGTAGCAAACTACGCTGCCGCCATCAAAGCGTGGCACTTACTCCATGGTGTGGATTGGATGGTCAAAGACACTGAATACAAAGCTCTCATTGAAAGTGCGACAAGTCTTGCCCCATCTTCCTTCAAACAGCCCAAACAAATATTATTCCATTCACTGTAGATATACTCGAAAGGTTCAGCTTATCCATGAACCTAAATTTTGACCTGTGCGATGCAGCCATTTTCGCATGCCTTACTTGCTCCTTTTTCTGCATCACACGTCTAGGTGAATTCACTGTTCCCACAATCTCCAAATTTGACCCATCCAAACACATTGCGGGGAGTGGTTTCACAATCACTCGGAACCATGAGGGTCTTCCCATCATGCGCTTCACACTTCCCTGCACAAAAACCTCCAAATCAGGAGAAGAAACACAATGTGCCCCCCACGAACAAGATTCTCACCTCAATCCAAAAGGTGCCCTCGAGAGACACTTTCAGATCAACCCAGATCGTGACTCCGCCCACCTCTTCTCCTGAAAACACCAATCCGGAACACTGCACCCCCTTTCTAGAAATGAGGTCACCAAAAGAATCGAGTCTGTTATCAAGGACAACCTGGACTTCCTGAACCTGAAAGGACCAGTCTACGCATAGGCGGCACCCTTTTCAACCTTCTGAAAGGTATCCCTTTCAATGTTGTCAAAACCATGGAAAGATGGTTGAGTGAATCATTTACCATATACTTTTGTCATCACGCCATCGTACTAGCTCCTTTTCTCCAACAACAACCACATATCATGGACAATCTACATTGCTACATTTTACCACTGGTCAGATAATATCTCTTCATAAGTCTTAGCTACTGTCAGGGCCTTCAACCTTCGCTTCATGTATTGCTAACTCCTACACTTCAGGTCACAGCTTGTGAGGCACAAGCCAATTGTAGGATTTAGCGAGGTGGCGCACCTTTCTTGTCTGTATCCACTTCACTGCCCTATGTCATATCATAGTACCACAACCTTACTGTACTCATTCTTTTGCACCCAGCCACGATGCCCCTCACAGGCTTGTACAAATTCCTAAGTTCAATTAGTAATTCGTCTGACATTGTTTGCTCGACTCATGTCACAGCATAAGCTCAGCTGTTTGGTTACCCAACCCACCCTCACAGCTTGCTTTGCCCAACAGTTTGAGACTGGTTTCAGGCCAGAAAAACCCTGCTGTTTTGCGCCCACTTATTCCTATATCATCACAATCCCATACTACATACTAAAGAACTCTCACTTCTCTCCTTTGTAAACCATCTTTATTAGCCACCCAAGCTCAACATGCATAGACTGGCCTCCAATGCAACAAGAAGGATATGTATATGGAGTGAAATTGCAAAAGCAGTTTTTGAGAAAGATACAACATATGCTACTTCATACATGCCAATCCAGACAAGTTTGCGACAGAAATAGGCAGTCACCTCAATACATATGTCCCCCCTGTATCACTCATGAGTCACTGACCTTGAACATCTTGTTCACCAGGCTGAAGAAACAATACCATGCACATGCCTCAACAATGAAGTCCACTGGAGACAAGGTATTACACCTGATGACTCCAATCATAAAAATCTGAGTTCCCTTACTAGCAAGAGTGTGATCACATGTGGTGCAGCAATCCCACATGCAATGCATGACAGTTCAATGCTGTGCCTGGAGTCAATCAGGCCCTCTCTATCATCAACCACGGCGGATCCACCATCGCCATCGCAAGCACTAGTTAGCAACCCCCTTCAGCCAATGAAGACCAAGGACTTGAGGAAGACATCACCCATGGACAAGACGATGAATATATGGAGTATGATCTGAGCGCAGATGCTGCCATTGGGGACAAAGAACAGGGTAATTATGTACAATGAACCTTACGAACATCAGGATTCCAGGTCTATATTTGAAGAAGAAGAGATGGCAGTGGATGAACAGCATCCATATGATCTAGACGGTGACCAGGCCATGGTTGACGTTGCATTGGGACTATTTGATGATGATGATGACATTCTGCAGCAGTTCACCACAGTTGCTTGCCCATCTCTACAGAAGGTATGTTATAGATTTTCTGACATAACTTTTCAGCCAGTTTCTGATACTGCTTTCCCCAGATCTTCTGTGACTTCTGGGCATTGCACATCATCCTGGGACAGCTGTGCTGCATTTCATTCAGCTCCATATCAACAATCACCCATTTTCATTCAATCCTTGGCCTCTTTGTCTTCTACATTAAGGTTCTGTAGTGTTGTCCCTTGTGCTTGTTCTGCCACCTCTCAAACCAGCACATTCAAAGAAAAGACTTCACTTGCACAGCTGCAGGCTGACCACGAGAGATGTATGGAGATGCTGAATGAGAGTTCCACAGAGCAGCAGTACAATGCTGCAATGCTCTGGAACAAATGTAAGATAACAAAGCTTCAAATGAACATGCACAATAAGGAGATTGCCCACCTGGAGGCTGAGAACAACAAAGACCATGCTGAGGCTAAGAAGGCTCATTACTGGATGATGGAAAGTAAGTAAATGGAAATTGAGGCCATGCAGGAGGAGGCAAGGGTTCTTATGCTGAAAGTCTAACTAGCACAAATTAATGCTAGTCCTGGCACTGTCAGCAATCTCAATGCAACTGGCCCACTGAGTTATTGCTTCATCACATATCACCCCTCCTGTTGCTGCTGCCATCCATCCCTCTGCTGCCATCCATCCTCCTCCTGCTGTCCATCCCCCTGCCATTGTCCACCTCTCTGCTGTCATCCATCCCCCTGCTGCCAACCCCACTGCTGGTTGACCAGCCAGACTTGCTTGCTTGTATCTGCCTGTTCCCATTGTATTTTTCACCACTCATTTTTATTTTCGTTGCTGTACTTGACATATGACATCCATATGAAATATATGACATTTTTACAGGCACAAACCACATTCATTGGTCGATCTTTCCATCAAAAAGTTACGAAACCACTGCCCTTCCCCCCAGAAACCCACCTCTGGCATTATTGGATAATCATCTTCCCTCTTACTCCAATTGCTGCTTCTCTCCTTGCCCAACCATTGTTCCACCTCCTAATTCTTTTTTCCACAGGCTCTGAAAGTGCACCACCATGTTGTGTAGGATCATGCAGCATGTGATCCAATAGAAGGTGATATTTAGGTCATTGTTTGTTCTAATTCGGAGATGAAGCTCATACAGAGACTGAAATCAGCCCATTAGGGCTGCAAATGCATGTTCCACTCTCACCCAAATCTATTAGTTGTCAGGTCAATCATTTGACAATGTTGCACTGGATATAGCATAATTTTGATACATAGATACCAGTTATAGAGGAGGTTCTGCTGACATGACAGACATCCATTCTGCAGTCTCGTGAACAGTACAACACACCATCACTTGAAGGGATATGTCAAGTCTGCATAGATCCAATGGCCTGCCAGAATGGTTCTCCCAATGCTCCTTGCCACTTCAGTCCCTTGAAATGCATATGTGTTGTGCACACTTCCTGGCTGGCCAAGCCCATAATAGTCTACAATCATCAAATTATCATGATGTGGCATGACAGTCACCTTGACAGATATGTGAGAATACTAAATATAGGCACTAGTGCTCAACTAACCTGACAATTCAAAGAAAAGTGTGACTTGTGATCATAGAAATCATTGCTGAACATACCAGGTTGAGCATACAAGTTGATGGATGTGCCATCCACAGCAAAAACTCCATTTTTCCAAGCATAACAGGTATGCTCCTTAACGAAAGCATGTGCTTGGCACATATGCCATGAACCCACTGGAGGTATAGCAATGAATTTGTCATGGCAGTTGAGAAATGCACCCATGATCCAGTAAGTATACAGTTTCAAACTGTCCCAACACTAACCTCCACCCACTGAGCTACATTCTCGGGCAAGCAAGCATTGCTGTAGTGACCAGCACAAAATAAAAAGGTGACAAGCTGAATTGAAATAGGTAACTGCTGTTTGTTAGACTGGTGTTGGAACAAAGGGTGACCAGAAATCATGTCTAGGATATCGTTGAATATTTGTGGGTCAACATGAATTTTTTTGTGAAATGAGTGCAGCCAATGTTTAGCAAAATGACCAAGCAGGGGGAGTTGTGATGCTCACATTGTTCCTTCTTCTGGGCATTCTAGTACATGCACTTTCAATATTATATCTTCCAAGGCCTTGATTGCTTCCAGTGCACCTCCATATGCTAAGTCAATCTCCTCCAGTGTCAACATTGTAGTGTTTGAATCTAAATCAATTGACATAGCACTGAGCACTCCAGAAAGTACTAACAAATCAGGAGATACATATGGGAAAAGTACCATCAGGCTGGCATTACTGCCCAATGATGTATCTGACCAGCCATCCTTGTCCGTGAGTTCTGAATCACTGCTACTATTAAGAATAGCGCTGATCTCTTCATTCCAGCAAATAGCAACAGATACTGCCTGTTTGTGGAGTTTGTTCAGGAGTTGAAAGTGAATTGATGTTCATGGCATGGGGGGAGGGGGGAATGACAACACCTCTCAGCCTTCAAACACTTTGTCATTAAATTACAGTGATAAAAATGCTATCTTGATGGTCATCAGTTCTAATCCTGTAGTACAAAGGTTCTTAAGAGAGACATTTTAGTAATGCTTCTTTTACATTTGGGTGTGATATTCAGAGTTTAAATAACAGAGCCTGAACATTGTCATTGGCTTGACTCAACCTTGGCTGCACCTAGCTAGGGTTTAGCTAGAGTATAGCTCCAGCTGAATCTGACATGAATATCATTAATATATTGTGTGACTCCATATACTCCAGCTAGATGGAGGAGTGTGGTTCAGGTGGGTATCCTTCTGCATGCATCTGAATGCAGTGCAGCTGTAGTACCTCCTGCCAAACATTGGTGATGCAGTACTACATTTATGTTGAATGGTCTGGCTCTTGAATGCAGACCTCAGCAGTGATAGGGTGGTGGGTTCTGTCTCTGTTGAGGTACATTCAGCATCTCTGATTGTTCCTGGGAATGGTGATGATTCCCTGGATGGTTGTGAAGGTGTACCATTATGGTAAATTCCAAATATCTGACCCAATGTATTTGAACTAATTGGATTGTAATCAGGTACTGTGACAGTTGTGGGATCTAGAGCTCTGAGAGCATATTCTTCTAGTGCTCACTAGTAGTCTCTTCATGGTTGTGTTCACCCTGTTGTATTTGTGTGCAGGCTGATCTATGGTCTCTACACTCAATAGCTGATGGGATAACAATAGTTTCCTCTAGGCTCGTCCTAGGGATAGGTAGAGTGTTGACAGTATTTATTGGCTCAACAATAGGTGTGAGACCAAATGAAGGGTAATATATTTGGATGCAGTGTTCTGTAAGCAAGTGTACTACACAATGGTAGATAATCTTGCATAAATGGTTCCAAATTTGCAAATGTTATCAGCAGAAATGAATTTTCCACTCACAAACAGGGTTGTTGTTAGGATCAGATAGTGTCTGGCTCTCTGTAATTGGCAATATTAGAAGTTCTTGAAAAAAAGAGTAGTTTAATGAGTTCTCACTCAGTAAATTCTCCACCTTCAGATAATTGTATTTCTTCTTCATCTGTTTTTTTTGTCTTCACTGACTCCTATTTGAGTAAGGATTTGTAGGGAGTATCTCTGTATGTAAAGGATAACTCTAAATGTGGGTACTGGTCTTACTAACTGTGCTCCATTGAGTTCAGCTAAAACATAAGTGGCTCCTTCACATAAAGCAGTAACATTTCTTCACCAATCACTGGCTAGTCTACACCAGTCCACAGGCAATAATTAGTGTAAATGACAGGTTGGCCAGTAAAAGAATAGCCCATTGTTCACCAGCATGCTCATGAGTGACCAAAATGTAATAGTAATGAATGAAAGGGGTTAGATAGCATTCTGCTGGTGTATCCATAGAACCTAGTCCCTTCCTTGCTGGTTGACCAATGGTCACTGGTCAGTACTACGCTATATGGCCCATCTTTACCAGTTCCTCCTTTGCTAGCTGGCCAATGGTTTCTCACCCATGTTTTACTGGCTGGCCCATGACACAAAAGTTCATCCCCCACTAATTGGCCCATGGTAGCAAGTCATTCCCTTGCTGATTGGCTGATGGCTTCTTGCTTGTGTTTCACTGACTGGCCCATCACACCAAGTACATCCCTCACTGATTTTCCCATCCTTTCTCACCTGTGTATTACTGGCTGGCCCATGATAGCAAGTCTATCCCTTGCTTGTTGGCTAATGGCTTCTCATCTGTGCTTCACTGGCTGGCCCATCACACCAAGTTCATCCCTCACTGATCAGCCCATCTCTACTTGCCTGTGTATCACTGGCTGGCCCATGGTAGCAAGTCCCTCCCTTGCCAGTTTGCCAATGGCTTTCACCCTGTGTTTTACTGGCTGGCCCAACTTGTCCATTATCACTTGCCAATTGGCTCTGACCTATCCCTTACTAGTGTGCTGAATGCCAGGAATAAGCCCACTAGTGAGGTGGTGACTGGTTGACAAGGTACATTCTTGGATTCTGCAATTTTTTGTTGTCACCATGGAACTTACAAGCCAGCATGGATCAATTCTACATTTCAGGATTTCAGACCTTACTCATGAGAACCCCTGGTTGAGTGATCTCCAGTGAAGAGATTTGTAGGCTTCAATGTCCTTGAGAATCACTGTCTATCCTTCCCTTGCTGGCTGGAGAATGGCTGCTTGCCTGTGCTTCATTGCTCACACCAACTTAGCCTTGCCAGTTAGAACCTGGCCCATCACACTAAGTTCCTTCCTTGCTGGCTGGCTAATGCCAGTGGGTATCTCAGGTAGTCTTTGATGTTTCTTGTTCCCTCCATTGTATCTGATGGTATTCATGTGAGAGGTAAGTGTTTATATATATTTGCATCTGCACTTTCTGTTTCAGGCATGCCACTGTATTCATGAGTTGATTCATAGTATGTATTTGTATTTGCTACAGTAGTAATCAGTATGGCTAATGGAGTTCATATTCTTTGTATGTATGCTTCTAAATTAAAGCACTTAGCATCAACTGTGGATTAAAAAGTAAAATAATGGAGGCTTGTGTTCTTGAACTTTTGGATATGGTGGGAGGAATGCATGTATAGGTACAGTTTGTGGTATAAAATTTGTAGAGCAGTGAGTTTGATGGAAGCAATTGGAATAAGTAGCTGGTATGGTTGCAGCTTGTACTTCTTGGAATAAAAATGAACAGATGGAATGATTAGGATTTCAATGCTATCTTCCCAATGCTCAATGATATGTGATAGACATTTAACGATCTCAGGTCTTTCACCTGACTTTTTGTAGAGTGCTACCTTGGTGTTTGCATGGGAAATGTGGCTGCACTCATGCCCAAGGGCATATCTACCATTTTGGTCAATGTGGTGAGTGTAAATGAATGTTCCAACTGTATGGTTGTGGCAAATGTGTGTTTGGACAATGGCAGTTATTGTAACGAATGGTATATTTCAAGCCCCTGTGCTTTTGGACTTAGTTGTTTTGCTTTCTATGATCTTATCTTTATCTTATCTTGCCTTATCCTTCACCTGTGCTGCTCATCTCACTTCACAGCTTCACCCATTCCTGCTATCACAGGTCTTCTTTCATTTCTGTTTCACCTCTATGTTTCACCTTTTCACAGAAGCATTTGATCATGCTTTCCTTCCATTCCTTGATACACATGTTTCACATATGTTTCATGCTTCCTTTCCATTCTGCTACAGGCATGCGTGTGCCTCACTTGTTTCATTCCCATCCCCTATACCCTTTCCTCTTTTGTTTTGGATTGTTAGATACGACCACAACATGTATATACATACTACAGAGTAATACTTAAGGCTTGATGTCAGCGCCAGAAAACTCCAGTCTAGTTTTCTTGGTGTTTCCCCTCAGCACCCATTGAAGAACTCTTAGGCCTGACAAGCCTCTTCTATCTCTTTCTCTCCAAGTCTAAGTCACTAGTGTGACCTAAGGAACTATTGTTCTAGGGTTGTTTCATTAGAACTAGACTTTTCATTATCCTTACCTTGCATTAACACAACTTCATGCAAGCCATACACAAGTGTGTCATACATCAAGAATCATTGCACAAGGCTTACAGTTGTTAAGGCTGGGTCAACTCCAAGTAAACTCTGGAATTCCGGAGTTAGTCAAGGCGTGTGGGACCTTGGCTTCAGCATATGTGCTGTGCCCTTGTCAGAGTCAGTCCCAGATTTAGAGGGTCAGAGGTCAGAGGTAAAACTTAACACTGTTAGACAGTGAAGTCGAGTTGGATCAGAGGAGAGTCTTCAAGACTCAAGAGAAGGGAGTCAAATCTAAGTTAATATTCAAACTAAAGAATACAAGCAGAATTCTAAGAGTTTATATGTATACTGTGGAGGAACATAGGATTAGTAATGGAGTATAAGGGATTGGTAAGAAATATCAGAATGTGAGTATTACCGGAGCTGTGCTCCTAAGTGAAACACAGGTCAGAGGAAGTGAGACTAACACTATTATGGAACAAAGGTCATATGATCAAAATGGAACAATGAGATGGAGATAGGAAAAGAGGTCTGAGAGTCAGGGGTTGCATCTAAAGGGAAATCATACTGGAGTTGGTACAGAGGTGAGGACAGAGGATGGAGTTGGACTTGTAATAATTTGGGATATGACAACAGTAGGAGCCAGTGCTGATTGATTTCCATTGAACTCTCTCCTCTGGATTTCCCAACCCTTTGGTTTGCTTTGGACCACATTTCCCTGCATATGTCGCTTGGGTAGAGGCAGGCCCTGAAGGGGCAGAATCAGAACTCAGTGATTATTCAGAGCAAGGAGATCCTCAGCCAGTGGAACCAGCTGAGGTACAGAGTGTGGAGAATCCCCCAACCCTGCCATCAGCAGCAACACAATTCTTGTATTTATCAGAAGTGTAACTAGAGCCCTCCAACTTTTGCTATGCATCAGACAATGAGATCAACAGAGCAATTGCCATATCCATCAGATTGGAAGTGCCCATACCCTTATCACTAAGAGAAGTCTTGCAGCACTCTGCAGGGGAAGACCTGTCCCCTGACCTCAACTCCAATGACCTTGTTTTCAGACAATCAGAGAAAGGCTTATACATCCTGCCTCATACATATGCCTGTCACTGCACAGTGTTTACTATTATGCATCAGTGAAGAACTGCGGTCAGAAGATAGTGCACAGTTGTTCTCCATTACAGTAGTTCCCCCTTTCATAGCTCCATCCCTGAAAAGAAAGAGGAACAACCCAGAAGCAGTAGAGGAGGAAAGGCTGGAATCAAAGAAGGCCAAAAAGAAAAAGTACAAAGGGATCCACAGATCATGGGGAGGAAAACTTGCAAACTTCACCCATATTGACTTATGCCCCACCTACACTTTACATAAACCAGAACAATATCATGCCTAGTTATACTAGATGAATTCAACATTAAGGCAGCAGAACTGGGGCAAATCCAGAATCAGTTGAACTTAGTTCCTGCAGAAACCAATTGGCTTGCTGCAGAAGTACAAGCACTCCAAGCTGCAGGACTGGCAGGAGCAGCCACAGCACCAGGAGTCTCCCGAAGAATTGAAGTATTTGCAGACCCTGGAGAATATGATGGCTCCAAGGCAAAGTTCAAAGAATAGTGGGCTAAAATGAAGGCATGGCTGCAATTCAATGCAGCATCTATTCCAGCAGGAAGCTATAAGACAGTAGTTGCCACTCTCTCACAGCTCAAAGAAGTAAAGGCCAGGCAGTTTGCCCAAACTTGATTAGTACAAGGAAGAGTATACATGTGGATGACTCTTACTGACAAAGTCAAGGGGTTGTTCCAAAGCACCAACCAACAGCACTGGACATGGGACTAGTTATGTTAACTTTACCAAAATGACACACCCACCAATGACTTTATTGTCAAGTGAAAAAGTTTATATCAGCAAGCAAAGATTGACACCACTCACACTATCAAACTCCTTGAGAAAAATGTCAAGGGTTTTATCATTGTCCAAATATTCAGAGAGAAAAAGCAGAAAGACATAGTAGCTACTTATGTAAGGGAGATATGTGAGACTGGAATGGCACAAGAAGCTCTCAATTTCATACAAGGCAGAGTGAGCCAGCACAGCTCAAATTAGCGAATCTAAAAAGGACCCCAATGCCATGGACATCAGGGCAGCACGATCATTTGCATGTTACAACTGTGGAAAAGAAGGGCATTTTACAAAGCATTGCCTGAAACCAATTAATGCATGCCCCTTCTGCAAATGACTAGGGGATAAACATAAGAAAGACTGCAGCAAAGGCAGCCGCAATGCACATGAAGCACAAATGTCTTGGGATGACAAAAAAAGCACCACGAGTGATGATGACAGTGAGGTTCACAAGGCCTCAAAGGACAAGAAAGGAAAAGAAAAGGATTTTCAACAGTCCATCAAAGGCATAACTTATGAAGAGGCCCTCACACGGTTCAAAATGAATGAATTGCTCAAGTCAAGAAAAGCCTGAGTCCAAGGAACTTATCTGGGTGTTCCAAGGGTTTTGTAAATAAGTATTCTTCCCTTTTGGTTGAGGAGTCACAAGACAACTCAGCTGGATCTATCTACTCTTACATGTCAGAGGGGCCTCCTAGTGAGCTTGCCAGGGACATTAAACCTGGGCTTAATTCCTCTTCCAAAAAAGAAAAGAAAACCACACAAACCCCATTCCTCAGTGACTTTTCCGAAATCCCAAAAGAAATATTTGTATGAAATGTCAACCCCACATGGGAAATTATGTTACCAGTCAAAGTTGCTCCATTATTACAAAGAAGATCACTTACCAAGGTGGATGCATTGCTTGACAGCAGTGCCAACACAATTTTTATTGGTAGATTGTGTGCAGAGAAAGCCAAACTCCCCCTTACGAGATTACAACACACCATCCCTGTCTTTAACATTGACAGAACTAAGAACTCAGCAGGTAACATCACACATGCAGTAAATTTAATGATTGAGTACCAGGGTCACCATGAGAAAGTCACAGCAGAAGTCACAGATCTTGGAAGGAATGCTCTGATCCTCAGATTTGCTTGGCTCAAATGCCACAATTCCAAAATAGATTGGGTTAAGGTTACAGTAAACATGATGAGATGCCCTAGGCACTACCATGCCCTTCAGGAGAAATCCATCTTCTTTCAGTTAATCAAGAAAGAGGAAGAAGACATCCAATACCAAGTGCACACTACTATCTGCATCCTAGAGGAAATGCCACAGGTGGAAGAAATAGCTGAAAAACTTGTTCCTCCACAATACCATGACTATCTAAAGGTGTTCAGTAAGCACAAATCTGAAGGATGCCAACCCAGAAACTGCAAAATGATACCATTGATATGAAAGACATGTTTCAATCCAAGAAGGGGTGTATTATTCCTTTATCCCCACAGGAGCAGGAAGAAGTTGCAGCATTCATAGATGATCAGCTGAAAAAAGGCTATATTTGTATCCCCTCAGACATCACTGGTATTCTTCATCTCTAAAAAAGATGGCAAGAAGAGAATGGTATAGGATTACCACTATCTCAATGAGCACACCATCAAAAATAATTATGCTCTACCACTCATATTCCAATTGGTGGATAAGCTCAAAGGAGCTAAGCTATTTATAAAAATGGATCTTAGATGGGGCTACAATGATGTCCATATTAAAGAAGGCAATGAATGGAAGGCTGCTTTTATTTGCTACAAACATTTGAACCCTTAGTTATATATGTACTTCAGGCTATGTTACTTCCTGGCTGTGTTCCAGGCTATGATGAATGAGATCTTTGCAGATATGGAAGAGGTGGTGGTGGTCTACATTGACAACCTTTTAATATTCACCAAGACAGATGACCAAGATGAACACAATAAACTCATGCACAAAGTACTGTGGAGGTTAGAAGAAAATGACCTCCTCATTAAGCCAGAGAAATTCTTCTTCTCAACAAAGGAAGTAGAATTCCTGGGCATGATGGTTGGTGAAGAAGGAATAACGATGGACAATTCTAAGGTGAAGGCTATCCTAGAATGGCCAGAGCTGAAGACAGTCAAAGGAGTCCAGAGTTTCCTCAGACTTGCCAATTTCTACTAAAGGTTCATCAATGACCACACACAGTTCACACATCCATTAAATAATTTACTAAAGAAGAACCAACCCTTTGAGTGGAAAGATGCTCAACAGACAGCATTTGACATGCTAAAACAATGTTTTACCACTGCTTCTGTCCTTGCATTCCCAGATAATGATTGCCAATTTCAGCTAGAAACAGATGCCTTGGACTACACCATAGGGATGGTACTAAGTATGCTGAAAGAAGAAAAGTGGCACCCCATTGCCTTTTCCAGTCATAGCATGATGTCTCAAGAACAAAATTACCCCATTGCCAATAAGGAGATGTTGAGCATTATCTGTGCATTGGAAATATGGAGGCACTACCTGGAAGAAGCTCATGACTAATTTGAAATTTGAAATGACCATGCCACTGGTAACTTGCAATACTTTATGAAGTCACAGAATCTGAACAGACACCAAGTGCATTGGTGGCAATGGCTATCCAGATTCAATTATGTTTTCATCTACAAGCCTGGCACCACAAACACCAAAGCCAACACACTCTCTAGGAGAGAAGATCACATACAGAGTGTCAAAGATAACAATAAGAGAATCACTATGATCCTGGACTGCAGTTCACTCCCCAGGTAATGCAAGATGTTTACAAGCACCTCAGAATTACAAGTAAATTAAATATGGCACATCATCTGCAAACAGACAGGGAAACAGAGTGAATGAACAGGCACCTTCAGCAGTACCTGCGCATGTTCTGCACTGAGAAGCAGGATGAGTGGTCAGACTGGCTTCCTATCACTCAGTTCTCATACAACCCAAAGATCTCAGCATCTTCAAAAAAACCCCTTTTGAAGTTACATGAACATTCATTCCTAGAATGGGAGTAGACCAATGTCTTTCCAAGGCACCAGCTGCTGCAGACTTTGCTGAACTTTTCAGCAAAACCTTATAGGAAACAAGGGAAAGTCTGAAAGTGTCCCAAGAGTGTATGAAAGCTCAAGCAGACAAGCATAGATCTGATACTCCACAATATCAGATTGGAGATAAGGTGGCTAGCTACAGACAATTTGCACTTGACATGCCAAAGCAAGAAACTTAAAAAATGGTGGCTAGGCCTCTTTCCAATAGTTGATCTCATGGCCCCAATGCAGTTAAGCTAAAGCTTCCTAGGGGAATGAAAATCCATGATGTTGTAAATATCTCTCTGGTCAAACCTTACAAGAAACAGCTGCATGGAAAACCAGCAATCCAGCCAGAACTGGTTGACATCACTGAAGACCAAGATGAAATTTATGAAGTTGATTATATTGATAATTTTCAATTAAAGGCTACTCAGACAAGGATTAGCCATGGAAACCTCTTGGCAACCTTAGCAGTGCTAGGAAGGTCACTCATAAATTACACATCCTCCATCCCAACGCAGTGCTAGAGAACTCCAGTCTAGTTCTCTTGGTGTTTTCCCTCAGAACCCATTGAAGAACTCTTAGGCCTAACAAGCCTTCTTCTATCTCTTTCTCTCCAAGTCTAAGTCACTAGTATGACCTGAGAAACTATTGTTTTAGAATTGTTTCAGTCATGATAGAGCTGACATAACTCCTGGTTGGTCAGAATGGCTCTACTATGGCTCAGTGGCAACTCTCACTAATGGCAAGATCAATGATGGTGTGGATAGCTGGTGGTGATGAAAATAAAGTAAAAAATGAATATTGTATTTCAGCTAATCACATCTTTAGCCTGCATTGGAAAATATTCTGCCCACTTCTGAGTACATGTCTAAGTCTTGCATATATTAATACATGAGGATTTATCAACTTGGATAAGGAAAGTTTACCAGTGCAGTTCCTACAATTCACCCTGGGACATGAAAATTTCAAACTCATAGATGTACTGTAATTGTGCCTATGGTGATGGTCCAGAATGTCTTTCAACAAGGAGGCAGTTGATGTTGGCAATCTTCTCCTTGACCAAACTCATGGTTGGAGTCTATGGCATGATTTCTGCACATTTAATCCCACTGCAATTTATTGTCTGCTGCAAGCACTTATTTATTCCTAGAGTAATGCATGCAAAATAACATTGCATGCACATTAGAAAGTCCTGTTCCTAGAGTACTGCATACCTATAAAATTATTTCCCCCTTTTGTTTAACTTGCATCAAGCTTTTCTTTGTGTCAACTTGTCAACTCTTACAGGTAGGTAACCATACTCAGAGAGCCACTTTGCATACTTTGCAGTACAACACCAGTTGCTAGTATATTGTATTTACAAATGTAGGCATTCTCTAGCAATGCACCAGCTGCCAATCAGGTAATAGAAAATGTGGGAGTTTTGCTCTCTGGATGGCACAGCTGCCACTGGGTTGAGCTCATTGAAACCACACAAACATTTCATCTCAATCAGGACTTGTTGGAGTAAGTGTTGTCACAGATCATTGGTCTTGAACATGAGCATGACTTAGCAGAATGAACAATGGGTGACCTGAGAATTCCTGAGCAGTTAAACAATGTGCCTTGGGGACCTTTCTTTTTCAGATTGGAAACAGACAGCTCTAGCAGCATCTTGAATCTCTTTGATGTGGTGAGGTGGTGGTTTTCTGGCTTTCCACTGCCAGTTTCACTGATACACAAAAAAGAAACATTTGTCAACTACAATGCCTAGAGTACAAAAAGAAAAGTTTGTATCTGATGATTAGGGACTGGTCCTGAGCTGTGTGCCTTATGTGCTAGCAGGCATTGTTGGTGAGCTGGAAGATATGGGGAGGGAGCAGAGCCTTGTTCTCAACAAGGTTTAATGGTTGTGAGGGTGGATGATCTGGCAAAATCCTATCACTGAATTAGTGACATCTGATTTGGGGTGACAGGTGGGGGCCCAACTCATCAACTAATGTTTTTGCTCCTTGCCCCCTGTGAATCATTATTGACCAGACCTTCAGGATGTAACTACTACCAATTGGTGTCTGCCACACACAGGGGCCTCACTAGTTCTTCAGCAAAAGTTGATGTTTTTATTGATGGCACCATCCCTTTATGGTGAATTCAAGCACCATTGCTGCAAGTGAATGTGAGTGTTTTCAAGATGTCAAAGTGCAAATGGAGAATCTGATTTAAATTCACTGTACATTTGTTATGTACATTTGACAAATACACTTGTACACTCAATGTTCTAAATGTCTCATCAAGCATCTCTCTGAAAATTCTAACAGCTCCTCAATCTCCCAAAGTGTTATCTTTTGCATTTTCATCCCCACATATGTTTCCTGCAGCAACTTTCTTTCAGTGAGCAGTGCCTCCAATTGTTCCTCATCTGGAATGTGAGTGTGTCACCATTCACTAATGATCTTGTATAGGCATGACTCTACATTCATGATGTGAGATCATAATGCCTGGTCTGGACAACTCCAGGAAATTTGTCAGAATGTAAGTATCTGCCAATGGTCAGGAGATTCTGAAATATCAGTGGAATGGGTGACTCACCTGAAGTTGGCTTTTTGTCTTTATCCTCTGCACCACTTGACTCCTGGGCCATATCATTGAGATCCAAAGCCAGGAGTTGATTGAGTTGCTTTCCTTGAGATAAGACAGATGGAGGTGGTGAAGGATGGCAAGACAGATGGTTAAGATCAGAAGAAAGCAGGTGATACAGCACAGATGAGACAGGCAGGGATTGAAATGGATGGCAATATAGATTGTTGAGATCTGAATCAAGAAGTTGGTTCAGTACCATAGTGTCTTTTAATAAGGTAGGTGAGGTTGGTGAAGGTTGGTGAGGCAAATCATTAAGATCTGAACCAAGGAGTTGGTGTGGTACCATACTGTCTTGTGATAAGACAGGAGGGGATGGCAAAGGTCAGTGAGGCATTGTTGGATAATTAAGCTCTGAGGTCAACAATGCAGCAAGGTCAGCAGGATTGGGGACAGATGACATGTGTGTGGCTCAGTGAAAGAAGAATGATTGGATGAAAGTATAAATCAGACTCATAAATGTCAATGCCAGACAATAGTATATATTTTTTTGCTAATTGCTCCATTGTTTCACCAATCTAGCATTGCAAATACACCTTGGTGGACATTACATAATTGATATTACACATAAATGGTGCCGGGTGTTCAGACAATCTTGCAGTGCTATGACTTCACCCTCCAAGTAAGTTATATCTGCTTCAATTACATGATGTCTGACCTACAAGCTTTGTGAGAGCAACTGTCAGCAGAAAAGCAGAGATGTGCTGTGCTTCAGTCTTCAATCACCAAAACTGGTGACCTGATGTTCAGAGTAATTGAAAAGCAAGCAGGCTGTTTCACTGGACCAGATAATAGCAAGGATTTGAAAAGGGAGGATGAGCTCCTTCAGATATTCATGACCACCTTTGACATTTGTACATACATACATATGATGGGTTAGGGGTGGAGACATATACTCTTCATTCTCTGAGCAAACTGGTTGGAGCAAAGATGCTTACTCAAATTAATTTGGGCATTGGACAGCACAACAAGCAGCATATGATAGTTCAGCAGTTAACTCACAAACATCCCCTTTCCTAATCATAAACAACATGACATTTGTTACACTTACAGTAGTTCTGGAAATACATTACTTATTAATCTATAATTTTGCTGAAATATAAAAGCAATCTGTTTGAATCAGTAATCACTTGAAATGCATCTCTGCTTGGACAGCTGTATATATAGTGGGTTTTGTTTAAAAAGAACACCACAAATAACAGGATCATGACTACAACCAGCTCATTTACCATTTAAAGGAACCACAGTACCAAAATGTTGACTGATCTAGCTCAAGTTCAATAAAAGCTATGTATACTCACATGTCACTCAGATACTTGAGTCAATCAAGAGCCCAAGAACACAGAGAGAATGGATCATGTCACTTGCTGAGGAAGTGGTAAGCTCAACGTTACTAGCATGTTTTTTTACTCAAAGTTTCCTCTCAAACTTTGGCAAGAAATGCATGCAACAATCAGTACAGATCCCATAATTGTCACTGAAATGGCAGCAAAATTTCAAATGTGGCCCAAGGATATAATCACTGCAGATCAGATCTTGAGTGATAGTGATGTGGTCAACAAGTTCCTCCACCAGGCAGTATGGAAGGACAACCTCATAATCAACTCAAGCATTCCATCCAATACTGACCTTAGTGACTCCACTACACACATTAGTGGAAAGGATCCCTAGTGGCCCACTCAATGCCAACTTGTCCCAGACAACCTATTATCACCACTGCTGTCACCCCAACACTCTCCAGGCAAATAGACTGACATCAGTTCGGGTCCAATCTGTTGCCCACAGGCATTAGGCAAAGAGGCCATCACTGCAAGACCCCCAGAATAGCAGGGATAACAAGGACAAGGGATGGTGAGGGAGACAATGGACAGCACAAAGGGCACAGGTGTGAGGAAGGGAAAATGGCAAAAGTTATCAATAAGTGCAACACCCAATGAGACAATGCTTTTCAGCTCAGTAAGTTCCATAACTATCCATTTATTACTCTTGTATTGATGCAAGGAACAAACCCTGCACCATTTGTAAGACTGCAGACAGCATGAAATTCAAGTGTTGTGGTCCTTGTGGTGTCCAGGAGACCAAATGTGGTTCCAACCAGGACCTCCCTGCAATTATCAATAGCAAAGGGCAAGTTATCCATCCAGCTGGCAGCTGGGCCTATTTGGCTTCCAGGTGGAAAGTGAGAGATTCTGTGGGGAATGATAAGGTGAATGTGAAGGTTGGGAGGTCAACAGCAAAGGATAAGGGTAAACTGCCTCAAGAGCATATTCAAAAAAAGTGTAGTAAGGATGTATCAGACAGTGTATCAAATAGTGTACAAAAAAGTGGACTAAAAGTGTAGCGAGAGTGTATCAAAAAAGTGTATCAGAAGTATGACTAAGAGTGTACCAGAAAGTGTACAAAAAAGTGTACTTAAAGCATAGTAAGAATGTAGCAGGAGCATGACTATGAGTGTACAAAAAAGTGTACAAAAGTGTAGTAAGAGTGTATCAGAATCAGGGGACAACCAAGGCAGGTCCATGAATGAAGTTGTACCATTGAAGAACTTGGCAAGTCATTTGCAGCCACACTTCATATGACCTGCATAACACTTCTTGATGTTGATTGCCTTGAGGTGGATCTCCTTCCCTGCCTCTTTCAGGTATTCAATGACTTTCAAAGATGTTGTAGGTAATGATGGCTGCTTGCAATACCTTTGTGGAGGTTGAAGGAACTTCTTTGCTGTGCCCTGGGCACGTACCATGGATGGTGTACATGAAAGAATGGCTGCCTGTGGCTCTTAAAGTTCACACATCAAGACAGGGTCAATTTCATAAATGACTTCACTGAGATCCCAAGATTTTGTGGTTCGGCACCATTACTTTAATCACACCATACTACTAGTAGTACATACACAAATACAGTAATATGTTGCTGCTCTCAATTAACAATCTCAAGCTCCAAGCTTGAGTCTGAATTCCTCTTGGAGTGTTCAGTTCTGGAGTGTTTGGTGAGATCAATCAGGGTGCCTTCTGCCAGTACACTTTGGTCAGCATTGGTGGCACTATGTAGAAAGGCGTGGATATCTGCCCATTGTTGTACCTTTATGTTTGCATCACCAGCTGGTATGTGTCATATCAAAAATGGATCATTAGTGATGCTATTTGGTCAGACAAAGGCAGAATAGTATCCTAGCATGGTCAACACTACACCATATCTCTTTCAAAAACACATGCTCCACAATACATGCAGAAAGAGTAACAAACATATGTTCTCACTCATTTTTCTTGAGCAGAGATAACAGTACTGTGTGCACTGTTTTAGTGAACTGCCTGATATTGAGTTGAACCTTGAAAACAACAAGTTGTGAGTCAATTGTATTCACAACACCACAGTAAATGAATATGAGCTGAGTCCTGTGAATTGTCTCATCATCTGCTTTTTCAGCTAATGATTAATCAATTTACCTGTCACTCTGTTTGAGCCAGCAAGATGTGCTCACTCTACATAGTAGATACAACTCAGCACCTGCCATACAGTAGCACACATCTTTGCCACAGCAACACCAGCATTCCATCCAAAATGATTGCAGGCATCTTGAGACATGGCTGGAGGGAATGAGTGTGGTATCCCTGATCTCCCTAACTGGTGTCAAGTGGAATGAGAACATGGTGATCAGACAGATATACTTTTGTAAGACATCATGGCCTGAAAGGAGTCTATAATTGAGTTTACAACTGCAGGATACACCTGCCTGAGATATCCTTTGGGGTCCATCACCAACATCTGCTGAAGGTTTTTTCACCAGTCATGACAAAAGTTTACAAAGTCTTCTCAGGATTTGGTCAAGAACGCATGAATTAGGACCTGGCCAAGCTGTAGTGTGGAACTCCATCCTATATAGCAATGTCAACATGACATGAATGTTTGGAAAAGATTAGCAATTGTAGTCTCCACCATCAAGAACTGTAATCAAGATGAGATCTTCACAGTTCATGCCTGTGGCACCAGAGATCACATGGTCTGTGTAGATTTCAACACAATCTAAATAACCAGGTGGCTCCAGGCTTCTGGAAGCCATAGCTGGTTAGCCAAGCATACTAGGTTGAGAAGAAAAGAAAAACTTAACCAGTATATAATGTAGGTTTCACCAAAGATGAGGACATCAGTGTCCATTGTCAGAACAGGATTAATAATGCCATGTTGAGTAAGAGCAGCCAGCTCAGCTTTAGCCTTGCTGAAAGCCTGGGTGAAATGGTCAGACATCACCTCACCTCAGTGCATTAGTTGCTTACATCATATCATGCAAATTCAAATAGAACTAGCATCTTCTGGAAAATTGTGGTGAGACAATGCAGGATCACATATACTTGTTTTCTCCACTTCATGTATAGTTGTGATGGACCATTAAAAATAAATATTGCATGGGTGAGGATGTTGAGAATGGATGGAAGGTGGTAAAACAAAGTTCAAAGCTCTGGGTTCCTTTTGGTGCCAGCATGGTGATATTGAAAGATGTGATAGACAGCATTCATCTATGTGCTGCCACCATGGTTGCATTAGTTGTGGGCTAGTATTGGCATTCTTTGTGTACATCTGAAATCAACTCCAAGAGTCAGAAACCTCTTGTTACAGAAATCCCCTGGATGTCCGAGGCCGAGGAACGCGAGTTCGCCTCGTGGATTTCTTCTTCTCCTTCCGACTTCTCTGATACCGATTTCCTCCGATTCTTCGATTTGCCTTCTGATTCTTTCGACACGTAATCGGCGTCCCGTTCACCTTCTGATCTTCCTTTCCACCCGGGACTCCTGATCCTTTCTGTTCCTCCCCTTTGCCCTATTTCCTTTACGGACGTATCCCCTTCTAGAACGGCGCTCCGCTGTTCCGTTTCCCCTTTAGGGCTCTCTATTCGGAGTCCGCTCTCACATATATAAACGCCCGCTGTACTAGTACTATTCTCCAGTTAGTTCTACGCAATACAAGTGTAGTATCTAGCCCAATCCGCCTGTGGACTCGCGAGTCTACTTGTCGAGACCCTTCTCGTTTCATAGTCTCTTCGCCTACCAAGCACAGTAGACTCGTCGATTCCACCTTGCGCCGCAAGGGTAACATAGGACCTTGGGCAGACATCATCCGACTTTCTCCGTCGTTCGTCACGTGACTCCTCCGGATAAAGCTAGGTTCTACACTTAG
>JBBPNN010000462.1:0-23305 GCA_038090935.1 Hortiboletus campestris
GACGATCAGAAACAGGACGATGAGTTCAAGTCCATGTTTCCCGACGGTCTCAAGAAGAAAAAGAAGAAGAAAGATATCCCTATGGATCTTGTATGACATCCATGTTCCATCGTTCGTGTTTCTGATCTCACAATTCCCCGAAAATCAGATTGCAGATGGCTCTGGCACATCCACACCAGCAGGCGGTCCCCCTGCTGCGATCGCCTCCGAAGACCTCGACTTTTCCGACATGAAGAAGAAGAAGAGATCGTCCAAGAAGAAGGCGATGGAGGACTTTGAAAAAGAACTCGAGGAATCGAAATCAAAAAATGCTGCAGAGGGTGCAGACGAGGTCGACGTCGACGATGGCGAACACCTGAACGACATCGACGAAACCGAACTCGGTGATGATCCGTTCGCGAGACCAGAAGCACCCACCGGCGTTGACTCTGGCAGCGAGCCTTGGCTTACGAGTGATCGTGATTATACATACCAAGAGGTAAACTGTCCTCGTTTCAACCCGCATCTAAGGATCCTCACGAACCCTATCCATGTAGCTTCTCACACGTTTCTACGCCTCCCTCCACGCATCTAACCCTTCCCTCCTTACCTCATCAGGAAAGCGCTACACCATCGCCCCACCTCAGATCCTCCGAGAAGGTGTCCGCCGTTCCATCTTCGCGAACGTCGCAGATATCTGCAGGCGTATGCACAGATCTCCAGAACACGTCATTCAATTCCTCTTTGCTGAGATGGGTACGACGGGAAGTGTCGACGGTTCGGGGAGATTGGTCATCAAGGGCCGCTTCCAGCCAAAACAGGTAGAGAACGTCTTGAGGAGGTACATCGGTCAGTCTGGCACCCCGCGATACGTACTCGAGGCGTGACTTTATTAACTTGGCGCCTACAGTCGAATATGTCACCTGCAAAACGTGCAAATCGCCAGACACCCTCCTCACGAAGGAGAACCGTATATTCTTCATGTCCTGCGAGTCATGTGGCTCTCGACGATCCGTCAACGCCATCAAGAGCGGTTACCAGGCCCAGGTCGGAAAGAGGAGTAAGAACAAAACTGGATGAGGGGCTAGACGGAAGGATCCGGATACACGGCACCTGCATACTCATCTCCTCGTGTGATTGGATGCATAGATGGAGAAGAGGGACCAGCTGGATTGGGTCATATCCGCTCTGGCACGCATTGTATGATAGAATCGACATTCACATTGCATCGGTCTCTCTCAGAATACATGTACGGTCCAACACTTCCAACCCCACGGGTGCATGCACCAAGACAAGCAGCCCCTTGGGAGAAGGAACCACCCAAGAAAAATCAAACAAAGCGAGATTAGAAAGAAACTAAAACGGCGCGTAAGATAGGCATGGGCAACTCGCTGGACGCATGAGACACGAATAAAATCACATCCACCCAACACTCAATATTCACGCCCCAATGTCACCGACTCGCGTCAACACAACCCTCCGTTTCTTCTTCGGCGGCTGGTCCTTTGCTTCTTCGACCGTGCCAGGGTTCTCTGTACCAACGCTGCTCCCACCGGGGGCCACGGAATCCTCGACGGTCGGCTTGGGAGTCAGCGCTTGCTGCGAGGATGACTCGCTTCCCTGCACCTGCGCCCGTTTTACGGGAACAACTGGCGGCGCAATGACAGGCAGTCCCACAGTTGTATTGGCCGGCGTCAGCGGCGCAGCATGAGCAGGGACCCAGGACGCCGTATATGTGAGCGGCACGAAGTTGTGCTGCGCTATCGACTGCAGCTGGAGCGTCGATTGCTGGGTATGGTGTGCTGGGAGTATCTCGTCAAAAACGATGAGCGTACAATAGCCATCACGTGCGGAAAGCACGAGCGTCTGGCCATCTGGAGACCTATGCAGTCATAATCATGAATGAATCGACGCTCAGAGTTCATGGGATGGGAGATCACGGACCATGACATGTCTGTAAACTCATCGTAATGTAATTTCGTCAACAAACAGACTGGACCAGCTTGTTGCGTGTCATAGATGGTGACAGTGTCCATCGTCAACACTGCATATAGCATTCGGTAGGGAAGCGCGAATACCGACCCACTTGGAGGTGAGGAGACAACAGGCGTAGAAGTCTTTGAAGACGTAGCCACGCCGGAGTTGGACGG
This sequence comes from Hortiboletus campestris, assembly GCA_038090935.1. Taxonomy (NCBI): domain Eukaryota; kingdom Fungi; phylum Basidiomycota; class Agaricomycetes; order Boletales; family Boletaceae; genus Hortiboletus; species Hortiboletus campestris. Next base: position 2,130 of record JBBPNN010000462.1, read on the forward strand.
TTTCACCGGATGCGCCGAGGGTGAGTGCACTACTGGTATGTCAGCCGGGAACAGGGAAGCAGGTGCCTTCTCGGTTCGTGGAGACGGGGAAGGGGCAGACTGTTCATGTGCCGACACACCAGTTCCGCTGGTGAGATCAACAGCCAACTTTCCCTCTTTGTCTTTCTCCAGCACCGCCGTTTTCGTCGCTTCAGCTCCGGCACCGACGACACCACTTCGTAGTTCATAAAGGATAGGGGAGAAGCGTACTGCGACAGAGGCCTTTTTGTGTCCAGGGAGCTGGGCGATGGGTGGACGTGCAAAGTTGGCGCGGGAATAAATGAATACGGATGATGCGGAATTTGGATTGGTCAGTCCGCTCTGCGCCGAATCTGAACCACTCTTGTCAGTTGACTGGCCCTTGCGGCCCCTGGAAGGTGTCTCATCCCCTTTGGCCCCGGCGTTGAAAGAAAGGTCTTCGAAGTGTCCGGCGGGCGTGAGCAACAAACCGCCATCAGGGCTGAATGTTAATCTCCTGAAGAAATTCGTGAAACTCTCGTCTCCGTACAACTTTATGGTCGACCATGCTGGTGAGGGCAATGCGCGTATAGCAGGAAGAGGGGGCATCGGAGAAGGAGAACGACCATATCTGGAGAAGTGAGAATGAGCTGGTGAGGAAGGGGCATTAGAACCACTGAATGAAGAGCGTCGGGAAGATGGTCGTTCAAAAGTGGGAGGGGGGAACATAGTGGATGGTGTGCTCGCAACAGAGGTAGCAGGGGTTGGCGGGTATGCGATCGGATTGTGATTGCTTGACTGGGAAGTATCTCTCTCTTCCTTCTGATCTGCCGAAGCACCCTCCACATCACTCGTGGATTCACGTTTGAGTCCTCCCTTGATACGGCTTTGCGTGCTTGGTGTGCGGGAGTGGTTGAATGGCATACGGGTGTTTTTCCCAACCGCATGAGCCTCGAAAGAACCTTGTTTCGTCGAGATACGGTAAATGTGCATGGAACGGTCGCTGCTCTGCGTGGCAATGTATTCATTCAAGGGGTCCCAAGCAACGCCTTGCACATAGTGACTGTGTTCGGCTATCTCATGAACACATTTACCTGTGTGTATGCACGACGAACTAAGTTCAAACAAGCAAGGCAGAGTGGAGAGGAACCGAACCATCAACTGCTGTGAAAACCCGCGCACAGTTGTCGGTGCTACCAGCAAGGATGTACTCCCCTGAGGGGCTCCACGCAAGGTCATATACTTGCATGGTTGTGCACCTGGATCCGGTTAAACGTCGTTAGAAGCTCCGCAACTAGAAAAAACTAGCAGTGTGAATCGAAAACTGACCGAAATGTTGTACGAGGTTTCCAATATTCTTTTTCATATTGCAGGTCCTCGGTACTGAGGTCACTCCCATACGTCGCAGGTGGTGGTGTGCTCGATGGGGCCCAGATGATGATCATTCCATCTGCGAGAATTACAAAGTTGTAAGCCAATATTTCGATAGTCGTCACGATGTATAGAACTTACCATCTCCAGCTGAAGCAATATGTTCTCCTGAGCGTATCACACGAGCACATGAATAAAGAAATTCGGAAGAAGTCACGGAAACGTACCGTTGGGAGAAAACCGCACAACGTTGACTGCTGCAGAATGCTTGCTGAGAGTCGCGAGGTATTCGACGCGTGGCGGCCGCGCCGGAACAACAGTTTCACTCAATTCTGCGATGGATGGAGGCAGGATATTTGGGTGTATCATCCATATCTATGTGCATGTTCGGGCGCGCGATGGTTGAGGCCACGAGCGCGTCTAAGCTGAGAATTCAACGCACCCGAACATGATTGTCCTCTCCGCCTGTCGCGAGCTTGTAAGACTGAGATGCAAAGTTCTTCTCTTGAGACGGACGCGCTTTTTTGAAGGGAATGGGCTGAAAGTCACAAGTTGATATGGGCTTGGAGTCGTGCCAACGTATCTCGAGTGTACGGTAGCGCATCGTGTTAACTCGGGCAGCACTCTCGAAGATGCAAGTGGTGTCGTACTTGTCGTCGCTGCGGATGTCGCGTTGGGGGGTGGTTATGGATGGGTCCACATGCAGGGGAGTCTTTGGGATTTCTAAAGGGTGTCGAAATCAGGACCAATTGAACGTGGTCTCGCACGCCCTTAAGTCCTTTGTTGTTCTGGGCAACTACAAAGGATACAACAACCAGCTCGGTACTATATACACCAAATGTGTCTACCGAGAGGATCCAGTCATCGCAGAGCACTTGCATGCAGCGTGGACGTCGAATGATTCAATGGAGAAGGCGAAGCGGAGAACCTCATGTCCACACTCGGCTGACCATCTTCCCGTTCTCCATTGGTTCCCATGATCACGCCAAGATCCTTCAGATTTTGTTGTAGTATCTTCGTTAGGTGCTGCAGACCTGCTTGTTGGTCGGATAGTATCTGTAACCGACAATCAGTAATTCCTCGCGGGTTTGGCACAAGAAGACAAACCTGCGTTATCTGCTTCAAGCCTTCTTCATCCACAACTGTCCATTCTACCGCCCCCTCGCCCCCGGCCTTCTTTCCGCGTTCCCGGGCCGCATTAATGGCGCCAACCAGCGCCCATAGCTCGTTCAATTTGCTCCTCATCTTGCTCATTCCGCCGGGTCTCCGCAAGTCCTCCTCCATCTCCTCAAGCGCGACTCGCAACGCCTCTTCCTCAGGACGTATGGAAGAGGAACGGACAGCCGGAATAAGGAGGTGTAGATGCTGGACCAACCCAAGAAGTCGCTGAGACAATTGGGTATGCTGAAACAGAGCGCGATGAAGTCGTGACAGCGTAATATCCGTATGGGTTGCTGTCAGGGCCTGTAATCGCCTTTTGAGTTCCTGAGAAACGAGATTAGGATCGTCGAACAGCTCGTCGTAATAAAGCCACCTTCAGCTTCTCTTGCTGCGCAGTCGCTTGGGCAGACTGCGCTTCGACGCGAGCATTAAGCGCGTCGAAACCAACAGCTAGCACAGGTACCATGCTGAAACACAACGTCAACGTTGACTGTTCTGCTGAAACGTGCTGACTGCATACCAACTAGCATCCGGATTCTCCCTTACGGCTCTCTGCCAAAGAGCCTCGTTGGTTGCGTTGACAGGCCGACCATATTGACTCACGACGGCCGGGTCAACTAGGTTATAGAAATAGTGCTAGGAATCATAAGTGTCAATTTGTGTCCCCCCCATTTCTCGTGCCATAAGCGATACGTACTTGAAAGCGACACAGGGGTGAATTGGGATTCCAAGCCTCAGCGATGGCATCGATCCTTTGCGTCAGTGCCACAAATTGACTCAGAGGATCTTGTTGCTGGGCGGTACCAAGTGACGACTGTGATGATCTCGACGTGGAAGTTCCAAGAATTGACCCCGTGCCCAACCCAGGCCCCAAGGTCGGGGTAGTAAGGGTACTACCAAACAGAGTCCCTGTGGTCGACGCTTGGGTCGTAGATCCAAAGAGCGATCCGGCTGGTTTTTGTGGTTGTTGCGGCTGGGTAGGCTGTCCGAACAACGAAGTAGTGGGTTGTGCAGTGCTAGTCGAAGTTTGTGCGGCCGGTTGTCCGAAAAGCGTTGGCGGCGAGATAGTACTTGGGCCCGTGGTCGTGCCAGTAGCCGGAGCCCCAAATATACTGGAAGGGGGTTTATTCCCGAACAGTGGATTCGGGGATGAAATGGAGCTCCCAAAAAATCCGCCCCCTTGTGCGGGTGCGGCCGTCGTAGTGCTACCAAAGAGACTAGTAGAAGGCTGTGTGGTTGCATTCGTGGTCCCAAAGAGCCCACCGGTGGAAGGTTGTTGCTGTGTGGTGGCACTAGCTCCAAACAGACTCCCGCCAGACTGCTGGGGTTGCGTGGTTGCGGTACCAAACAACGAACTCCCCGCTGGTTGTGGTTGTGATTGTTGCGTATTCGTACCCCCAAATATACTTCCTCCAGCAGGCTGAGCGGTTGTGCTACCGAATATGCTTCCTCCGGTTGCAGGTTGTGTTGTGCCACCGAATATACTCCCTCCCGCCGGGGCTTGGGTCGTACCGAACATACTCCCAGTCGTAGTGGGCTGCGTGGTGCTACCGAAGATGCTCCCACCCGTCGTCGCCGCAGGTTGCGTGGTACCTCCAAACAACCCACCCCCACCCCCCGTCGCTGATGGTTGTTGCTGAGAAGAGGTCGTACTCCCGAAAAGACCACCTCCCGTCGTCTGTTGTTGCTGAGACGAGTTCGTGCTCCCGAAGATAGTATTTCCTGTCGCCGGTTGTTGTTGCGAAATCGGGTTTCCGAAGAGTGTACTGCCCATAGCTGGATGGTGTCCACTGTTCACTGTTGACAAGTTCAGTTCTTGTGAATCTTGTCGACAAGATGTGCGGTGATCATGTGACTCGGCGTTTGGTAGACAAGGCTATTATGGTATGGTAGTCTACTAGTAAGTATTTATACTTGCACATACTGGCTCTAACTGTACATCTTTTCACACTATCTCGAACTTGTGGTCAACAGTGTCATCAAGATACATGACGCTGCATAGATGACTACATTTCCAACAAGTTGGCCTGACCAGTTCTTATATTCGGTGTTTCTCCGGATTTTTCATGCTCTTGTCCGGGTATAGCTATAGCCGGGCGAATTGGGCCAGAGTTAGCTCAGATCTACATTAACTGGTTGGCTGACACCAACCTTGCCAGGGTTAAATAAGCCCAATGGATCAATTGTCTTTTTGATTGATCGCATCAACTCTACGGTGCCCTCGCCAAGCTCAGAGTAGAGGTATTCGCGCTTGCCAATACCAACGCCATGCTCGCCCGTGCCTGTGTTATAAGGAATGAGATCGTGAGCCATCGAAAACTAGAACTAACCAGTGTGGTAGTTGTGTAGAATGCGAAACTTACATGTACCCTCCATCTTTATTGCTCGTTCAACCATTCTGTGTACAGCCTCTCGCACTATTGCCAGTTCCTCTTCATTCCGGAAGAGGAGCAGTGCATGGAAGTTGCCTGTTGTGCAGTTGGATTCGTCAAGGAGGGAGCAAACGGAAGAGACTAACCATCGCCGACGTGTCCTACAATTGTAGACACAAGCCCGAGTTCCTGAATGTCTTGCTTCGTCTCAAGGATGAGATCAGGGAGCCTCGAGACTGGGACACTGTCAAATGATACACTTCATCAAACAACGCTGCAGGCGTGGGGGAAGAAGGCTAACCACACGTCCGTACCCCAACCCCTAGCCCCTTCCAAACGCGCCAACCCAGAGTACAGTCCGTTTTTCCTAGTATCCCATAGATCTTTCGCTTCTTTTTCGCTCCGCGCTAATTCGAAGCCAGTGGCACCATGTTCTTTAACGATTTCCTTGACGATTTGTGCAGTTTCTTGGATTGAGGCTTGGGTAGGTCCTTGGAATTTGAAGAAGAGGCAGTCAGTTTCTGGGTAGGTACGTTCAGAAGCACCGAAAAAGTTTGCCGATTGCATGAATTCAGAATCGCAGAGTTCGACGCATTCTGAGAACGACAAAGTACCCACGGTTATGTGGGTTGAGAGAGTTAGTCGAGTTAGAGGCAGGCAACAGGAGAGGCACCTACGAATACCAACCCCGCGGTTTATTGCATGAGTCGCTGCTTCTGTCGCCTGCTTGACGTTGGGAAACGGTACAACAGCGACTGTTGTGGGTAACACGGGTGCTAGGCGAATTGTAACTATCCCACAAAACAATCATGAGCGTCTTGCACGAACCACAAGCGCGGGAGTGTTAGATGCGAGGAAACTAAGGACCACGGAACCTACCTTCAGTAATAATGCCCAATGTACCCTCTGCACCAATGAATAACTTCGTTACGTCGAAACCGGCTGAAGACTTCCTGGCACGCTGTCGCGTTTTTATTACTTCTCCAGAAGGGAGGACTACTGTCTGTTGAGGTTGTTATGAATTTCAGCAAAATTAAAGTCACAAATTATATGCAACCCCAGTTGCCGAACGGAAAATAGATAGAAATTGATAACATACAGCATTAAGAAACCACTCCCCCTTGGCCGTTCCGTACCGCACGGCATTCGCTTTGAGAAGGATTATCAACATTTTGTCGGATTGAACCGGGAGGACTTACTTCCGGAACATCCGGTACTCATCATTCCGCCGATTGTCGCTCCCGGGCCAGGGTCCAGCTAAGACACATCACTTGCGTTGGCATTTTTCGCAGAAGGCAGGTTGGAAAATGCAGTGTGCTCACAGGAAAGAATAAAGGAATACCTTCCGGCGAAGAATAATTATGAGCATGAGTTGACTTGGCTTCCCGGACCAAAACGAGAAGAAAGTATACCTACCCTTCTTTTGCAATACTTCATTGATTTCCATCCATCCGACCCCAGATTGACACACGATATCTGAGTCTTGCTCTATCCCGTGAGATATTCCGTGTGTTTCATACAAATACAACAGCCCACGGAGAATGGTCCACGGTTTGAAGTGACAGGGATGGGTAGATTGTGACAGTCAGGTGGCAACTATTTTGAGCAACGTGGATAAAATACACGGACCGTGGATCTCGAGAATCTTGTCCATATTGGACATGTCGACGCAAATACTACCCACTGTATGCTACCCAGAGGTCAGTCATGAGCAAATGCGAATGGAACTGGAGAATGCGGCATCGAGGAAATAACGCGTAACAAAATAATGCATTCGCGCAGGCGACCAGACCGCGGGGTTCGACAGGAGCACCCAAAGTGGTCTACAACACAAAGTAATGGAAAGCTCACCCCTCGGTAATTCCCCTCAAGACTCGTTCCACCTGAGAATGGTGTTATTGGCATCCGGTACTTTGTAGCTATCTTGACGATTTTGACCACATCTTCTGTACTTCTTGGGTACACTACTACTGTATGAGGAGCACCTGTAGAGTTCAACCGGTGCATATGCATAGTTAATAGCGATCCTCGGACGCGAGTGTGGAAGGAGGACGATAGAAGTGCTAACAGACAATGAAGAGTGGGACACACCAGGGTGATGATCGTTTTCGGAAAATCCGTGTATACGGAGGTCGTCCGGGTCGGTGCTGACAACCCCAGATTCGTAGCCCTCGTTACTAAAAGTGTGTCTCAATTCTTGTATGGCTTGTTGGAAATCTTCTGGGGTTCCATAAGTCGGTTCATCATTCTCGGTGGGCGCCTGTCGGCGTCCGAGACCAAGAGATGAAGCTACTTGGGATGGGGGCCTAGCCGATGTTGAACCGATGGTGTAGCCTAGGAGGGCGCATGTTAAAGCACCCAGCAGAACTGGGAGGGATGTAGTTCGGGAATTTGTAGCGGTGTTGCTGGTGCTAGCATGACGCAATCGTGGAATCACCAAAGGACGAAAGGACCGGCCCGCGACAGTGGTTGTCGAGGTTGCAGCTGTTTGAGGCGAAATGGACCGTAGTAGTGTTGAGCGAAACATCAAGCAAATAACGGTCAGTCCGCGGGGAGTTGGGAGGACGATGAGTCTACAAGGACAGTTGGAAATCTCTTATAGCGTGCTCGGACTGCGAACCAAGCAACCAGCTGTCATGGCGCATCTGCCGCTGGGTGCCACGCGTGACGCGAATCAATATTACTGGCGACAAGCTAAGATACACTACGCGACAACACTTGAAGCGACGACTGGTTACACAGCCTGTAATGCAAAGAGACAAGGATCAGGTCACGAGTATGAACCCATTTCCAACGCGTACCTTGGGTGCCAAGCTGACAATCTTTCCCCAACCCTTCAACCGTAGATCCGCGCTGACAATCCCACCAATTCGCGTGCCCAGCATCTCTCTCTTGTTGTTTAATAACACTGCCGCGTTGTCATCGAATCTGACGAACCTCCCGTCGGGTCTTCTGACTGCCTTCTTGGTGCGCACGATCAAAGCGCGACGAACATCCCCCCGACGTACTTTGAGCGCAGTCGCGGAAGCAGCCTGCGCAGCGGTAAGTGGGCGGGCGCGTTTAACGACGCAGACGATTTCATCGCCGACTGACCCCCAGCCGTTGTTGACCTTTTGCTTTAGGACGTTGACACACTCGACGAGGAGAGCGCCAGAATTGTCAATAACCTGTTCCGAGGGAGTATCCGCTCTGCAGGTTAGCAACGATAAGGTATTGGACGTACATTCAGCGTTCCTTTGAGGCCAATCATGACGCCGTCGAAGAAAGAGTCCAAAAGTTGAGGTGGACAAATAAGTCGCGTAGTTCCCACGTCCAAGCATGGGAGAGTCCCTGAATGAGGAGCTCCGCAATCGTTTCGCTTTTCTAACACCTCCCACGACCATCCCACAGCAGTATTGTCGTTGAGAAACCATGCCAGCATCGCGTCGTGGTAGTGGTAGCGTTGTTCTGCCTTCGGGACAGACGATCGCGATCCATACTCGCACACAAGATGAGGAGGACCTTCCCCATGCCACTAAAAGGTACGTCCCCGCCCGGGCGATCCTGCTGAGCTCCTCGCGATGCAACCACACGCTGACACTCGTGTGATCTCAGGACAATGGCGGACCATCTCAGAAAATACGAGACTTTGTCAGTCTTGCCTTGATCTTTTGGAAGCTCGCTACTGAACTGCATTTCACATTCCACCCGCTGTCTTCGAAAATCGCTATTGGACATGGCATAGATTCACACTGACACCTCAGCGAATGCGTATGATCGTGGAAGCATTCACCGAGTCCCTTGAATTGGGATTGGCAAAGCCCAACCAGATTGTGGTACGTACCTACTACACTCTTCGCCGTTCTTTCTCCTCTTTCCGTATTTGTTCCGTTGCCTTGTTTCTGGTAGTCTCTGAATGGTGATGGGAACATCCTTAATATGGTGCTTTAATTAATCGGCTGTCAATGACTCGTTTGACTGGCGTGGGAGGAGTAAAGCTCTTACCTGTCGTCCTGTTCGTGCATCGTTCACTAGGATTTGGGATAAGCGCGTCGATCCTCCTAAATACGCGTGCCCCCTTCGTCTCATATCCCTATATGCGCGTTCCGGAGGGGAATTGAACTATCATCTGATGGGTTGTTGGGATATCGTCTAGCCCATGATCCCTACTTTCGTTTTTGGATGGCCATCTGGCCAGGAGACTGGAGACTTCTTGGCCGTGGATCTTGGTACGTGCAAGCTGTTCACCCTTTCGTTCTATCCTGACCCGGCCCGGCCACATCCACCAAACCTTACAATATTACCCGACTGATCACTAATTCGGTTCCGGTTCCCACATCCGTAATTGCCCTTTCGTGGTACCCGTCGCTAGGTGGTACCAACCTCCGAGTCTGCCTCGTTACTCTGCAAGGCGATGGCAAATTTGAACTTACACAAACCAAGTATCGTCTCGCCGAAGAGCAGAAACATGACGACGGGCAGAAATTATTCGATTTCTGTGCAGAATGTTTGAAGACATTCGTCGAGTCGAATACGGGTGATGGCCCGGGCATGTTGAAGGAGGGTCAGGTGTTGCCTCTAGGATTCACCGTGAGTGGTGCATTCTTCTTTGGTATATTTGAGGCAAGATGCGCCAAGAACTGACTTTTTGACATTCTGCTTGTGTGTCTGTTAATAGTTCTCGTATCCATGCTCGTAAGTCTGGCTTTAATTTCAGGATCCAAGTTGTCTGAGCCATTTTTTGTGTTAACCATCACCTGATTCAATACTGGTTGTTATTGTCTACGTATTGACCTCACGATTGGTACTCGATGTCGTACGGGGACAAATGTGTCTGCTTTTGCGTCCTGTATTTCTTAAAGACAAGAACGGATCGATCATGGTGAGCTGATTCGTTGGACGAAAGGCTTCGGCGCGCCCAATACGGAGGGAAGAGACGTCGCTGAGATGTTCAAACAATCCCTTGCAAAATACGTGCGTTTCCCCCCTCCTTGATGTATACCGTTGGTTTAACTAAAAACAACTCACCTCTCCACCCCCCCGTTTAGAACCTTCCCGTACACTTAACAGCTCTTATAAATGACACCACTGGCACACTCATCGCGTCGCACTACGTCAACCCTAAGACCAAAATAGCTGTCATCTTTGGGACAGGGTGTAATGCCGCATACATGGAGCATGTTAAGAGCATTCCCAAGGTCGCGAACTTGGGCATTCCTCCTGATGTTGACATGGCTATCAATTGTGAATGGGTACGTTACGCGTCCCCTCATCCTTTTGTATTGACCAAGGGGACAATTCCTGTTTTTCAAGGGTGCTTTCGACTCTTTTGAGCATGAACATCTTCCACGGACGAAGTACGACACAATTGTAGACGAAACATCAAACAAACCTGGTGAACAAGCATTCGAGGTGAGCAACTCTTCGCAGCTACACATTGAGAACTGCCTGTTTACAGTGATTGGTTATTTTATACCCCGCGTTCCGCTTATCCAGAAACTCATATCAGGTCGATATTTGGGTGAAATCCTTCGACTGGTCCTTTGTGAGCTTATCGACGAGGGTGTCCTTTTCCTCGGTCAGAATACATACAAGCTTGAGAAACCGTACTGCTTTGATACCGCTTTTTTGTCTCTGATGGAAAGGTGAGGGCTTTTGCCGTTGCTCTTATCGTCCATCGATATTGGTTTGACTTGGGCTCATGTCTTGGCAGCGACCCGACGGACGAACTACTCATGATCATCGGCATATTCACCCACTTCTTCGCCCTTGAGACGACACTGGCCGAACGGCAATTCTTCCGAGCTCTCGCTAAACTGATCGGGCGACGTGCAGCACGACTGAGTTCATGCGGAATTGCAGCGATTGTAAAGAAGATGGGGTACTTAGAAGAAGGGTGCTCTGTAGGCGCGGACGGTAGTCTGTACAATGTATGTGAACATCTTAACTTTCTGTGCCCTTTCCTCTTTTTCCGACAAGGACACTAATTATTCCCTTCTGTGTAGAAATACCCTGGTTTTGCAGACAGGGTACACGAAGGTCTTCAAGACATCTTTGGCGACAAGGGCCGGTGAGGGCATATATATCACTTTTACATCGCTTTCTGACCTGTGGCTCGACGCTCTTTCCCACTTCCCTTTGTCAAATTGGGGGATCTAGTAACATCGTGACGCACCATGCAGAAGATGGGAGTGGTGTTGGCAGTGCGATCATCGCTGGTAAGTCGACTTCTCACACGGAAACACATACCCGCGGAATCTTTGATTTGATCTGACGCATTGTTATAGCAATGACGAAGTTCAGGAAAGATGCTGGCTTATATCTACATGTCTGAAAGCGGTTGGGTGGATGGTATGGCATCATCCATCGGATTGCATAGATCAGACAGGAGCACACATTAGATATGGGAAAGAAGCGAGGGATACGCAAAGCTTGATTTGTTGTACACTACCGTCATCTGGCACCAACCACTCATCTCCATAAAGTGGAATTGCTCGGTGAAGTGTTGCTCCGGACAGGTGATAGATTTATTTTTCATATCCGCCTGAACCACTTTGGTTCTAGTGCGATCCTTTTTTGTTTGCCTGCCGTTATTTGCGATTTCGATGGGGTGTGAGTTTGTATCACGATGGCACGCCGATGGCACACTGCAAAGTTAATGTGCCTCATAAATTAACAGTCTGACGGGCTGTTTCTCAGCAGATTTTCCTGAGCACTTGGAGTCGCTAGAAAAATGTTTTCTGCCACGAGGATGAGAACGCGAACCTCTAAACATCGCCGATTGACAGTCGCCGCCATCTCAGACACACCGTGGGTTCGACGAGGCAAGCTTCCTCGGACGATAGTAGCGATACATAGTCGTAATTGCGTTCCAATCGTGGGATAGACTATGTACATATCCGTAACCAGTGAGGCCACCGTGACGTATTAGCTACACGAGAGAACCAATAACAATATTGGCCAAGGAACGAGTACGACCGAATCCGAGGCAGGATGGGTGTACCAAAAGGGTGTAGAAAGATCCAGATACGCGACGTTAATATACAAAAACGGTTTCTGCGGGAATGTACCAATCAGTGTAATTTGTTAGAGGTTTCTAACAGCGTTTTGCTGGGATAAGTTGCAGGGAATGCAACCCATACATGTATTCACGGTCCAGTCCATGGTTGGTGTTGCACGAGCGGCACGAGCAGAAGGTGGCACGCTTGATGTTACACAGGGAAACCCTTGCCCCCCTCATCGGCGAACTGGGGCGAACCTTCGGGTTCGGTGTGTTGTGCACCTTTGAGGGCGACTTGGACACTGAACGGTCTCGCATGCTGTGAGCTGATGGGGGTAGGTTGGGTCGACACCCGACGCATGGCATGGGAACTGGAGGGTGCAAGGCGTGTAGCCATGTCTCTTGTCCAGGCTTTTCCCTCGGAAACACGATAAATAATGAGAAGAGGTGCGATGATCTACGAAGGGTGGAACAATCAGTCGATGAAACGACAAAGGACTGAACTAGAGAACAACTCACCTGCGCTTCACCCAGGATTTGCAGGAATGCAGCAGCCAACGGGCTGTCTAGGGCGAACGGTACGAGGTACAACAACGAGCATATCGCGTACACGGCAGCGCTTTCCACGATCATTGCCGCAAAGCTGGCGTAAAGCGCACCGTATTCAGGGCCAAGAACCTTTGCGATGGAGGCCCGGTGGTGCAGTAGTCGGAGGACCGTTAGAATACAGATGATGATATTGATGGCGAGGGAAACACTGAGATACGGGAAGAGTAAGGCTAAGGACATCCAGCCGTCTCCGGATTGTGCAGGTTGTGACACAGTGATGACCCAGAGGGAACCGGTGACTGCAAATACCGCACAAAGGGTTACAGCGAGCAACCAAATGAAAGAAACACTCACCAACAGATGCGAGCAACATCAAGCATCCGAACCAAGTGACGATAAGGTGGAACCTGCTGTCTCTATATACTACAACACAGCGCCATATCTTGCCGCATAGTTAGCTTGTCATCGAGTGGCAGCGAATCCGAGACGCTCACCATTAGGGCATCTGCGCACCAATTCGAAACAACGAAAGCAACGTTCAGAGGTGCGGATGAAGTGTTCGTTTCATAGGCACTGGGACCTGCAGTGGATGGAAGCTTGTTAATTGCTTGATGATCGTGCAAAGGACTCACCACCAGGATAGTCCCTATTGTCTATGAAACCAAGCTGGGTGATTTGCGAGTTGGAGGCGACGTAGAGCGTGCTCAATGCGAAGATGAAGTTGACATAGATGAAGAAGAACCAGTTCTTCCTTGGCGCGCCGTCATGGGTACGGATCCGACGCCAGAGGGAACGAGCACACATGGCATAGAAAACAACAACAATGCCATAGAGGATGGCGGTGACAATCGAGCCATACAGCCAGGCGCCCTCAGCGTAGACTTGGGGGGTTTGGAACTGTGGATCATCGTTTAGGACGCTCGACATCGCGGGATTGTGAATGGAAGACCCCTTCGTCCCGCAACTTGAAGGGATAAACGTGGGAGGAGATTTGGTGGTATGATCTGGGTGTGGTGTCGCTAAGGTTCATTAACTGAAATGGATAGGCACTAGGATGGTTCTGGCTTGAAGCCTTTTGTTCGGTTCTCACCGCATTAGCCCACTCCAAGAAAAAGCTGCCCGCGCGATCCCCGATTCCACGTCGAGGTTTGAAGTAAAGGGTGAAAGTACGTGCTGGCACTGCCAAGCCGAGGTCTCACGAGAAAATAATTATCGATATGGCATAATTTCAAAGTGCTCAATCCCCTCATTCCCGACATATCCCGTCACGGTCTGCAGACTCTGAAATGAGTTACGACCTTGCTCAAGCCGTCGGCCACAAGACCGCTGATCAACCCGTAAAGTCCTCCATGTCTTGTCCACATCCTCTGCAACCAGCATCCTTGTAGGTTTCATGGACACGCAAGGATATTATCACATACGCACTCGGTGTTGGCGCAAAGAAGGACGATCTTGCTTTTGTATATGGTAAGCTACATCTCATGCATTGTCGTTCGTCTTGACCGGTTGATTTGCAGAACTTGGTATGTCAAGTCAATTGTGACTTAGACGGTATATACCACGACGAAAATTTCATAGACAAGGCATGGGCTCCTTTGCCAACGTACCCCGTTGTGCTTGGACTAAAGGGTGTGTAATTTTGGCTCGGCTCGAACCTGAACTTTGGTATGCTACCTACTTAGCTAGGCAGCGACACTGATGTGTCGCTCTTTGCGAGCAAAATCAATGCCGACCACATTCCCGGCCTCCCGAAGCTCAGGTCTGACAGGGTGGTATGCAACACTTGCTTATTGAGGTAACTGAAATTTTACCGGTTGCGTAGGTTCATGCTACTCAGAGCATTGAGGTCTTGAAGGACCTGCCAGTTTCAAGTGGACCAGGGTGGAAGCTCTCGAACAGAATCTGTGGTGTCCATGAAAACAGTGAGCGGTCCATGCCACTCTCGCCACCTGTTCTCACTTAAACTTCCAAGAGTCTGGCATCATCATTGAGCGGGAGTCATCACTCGTAGATCCCCAGGGCACAGTTTATGCGAAGCTCTTCGTAAGCACCACGTTGGTCCTTGCATAAATTCTTCGCTGCTTCATCTTCTATATTTTTCCGTCCAGAACTCTTCGTTCTATCTGGGTGCCAAAGCAAATGGCGACAAGTTCTCTAAAGTAATTGCAAGTGCTCCCCAGGCGAAGCCCGTCCCTAAGGACCGCAAACCAGACTGGGTGGTCAGAGAAAAGACGACCCCGGAGCAAGCCCTTATATACCGTCTCAGCGGAGACTACAATCCCCTTCACATTGGTAGATCCGTCATCGCCCTAGGAACTTTGAACTTTGGACTCATTGGCCATACCCTCCAGATCCCCTGGTGGGCAAGGCGCTGGGCTTTGGCGATGTCATCTTACATGGCTTGTCCTCGTATGGATTTGCGGCCCGTGGTCTCATCCAGGTGGTTGCGCAAGGCGATCCCCGCGCATTGAAAACATTCGGCGTTCGCTTCACTTCGCCTGTCAAGCCTGGCGATGAACTGGAGACGCAAGCATGGGAGATAGGCCCTGGTCCCAATGGGACGACTGAAATCGCATTCATCACCAAGGATGTCACGTCGGGCAAGGTTAGTACTGAACTCATATACTATGCCTTCCTTGCCTGATCGTGAGTGTCCCCCAGGTTGCTCTGGGTAACGGTGTCGCTTTCATCAAAAAGGTGGAGATAAGTAAGCTGTAGGATCAGGTTATATTTGATATGGTAACATTTGAAGGTGGCGAAACTGCTTTGGCATCGCCGCATTTGTCCTATATCGTTGTAATTCTACCTATCGCACAACTCAGATGTGCAGCTATGACACATCAGTCAAACCTATCTAGCTTGGCCCTCAATATCCTGCCACGGTCAAGAATGGCGTCTGCCTCGAGATAACATCCTTTGAGCCAACGATTTGTTTCTCCCTCGCGTGCTTCTCTGCCACTAGGGGGTCCATCCGTGAAAGCTGTGCGGGCATGGAGCACTCGCCGGTTGTCAAATAAAACAGCGTCTCCCTCGCGCAGGGTATATTCCATACGGTGAGCCGTGTCATCTAGCAGCGCAACGAATTTACCGAGGGCAGTGTAAAAGGAAGGCGGCGTTGAGCTCATGAGGGGAGCTTGGAATGGTGGCGAATAGTTGATCTGTCTGATGGGTAGCTCGGAAGTAGACACGTCGTTGTGTGAGGCGTGCGTATCTAGCTCGATAGTTGAATGTTCATAGTGCAGATGGTGTCCGTCATTTATGTAGTGGAAGGGAACACGTGTCGCTGCCAGGATGGCAAAGTCTGTGGGATGGGACTTTCGCAGCAACGTAGCTGCGTGAAGGGCATCTACGAAGATCGAAGTGCCACCCACGACACGGTTGCGCAAGCAATGTAGAATCTGGTATCGCGGTGGGTGTTGGAAGTAACTGCTCGAGGGCTTGAAAGTGTCCTCAAATGTCAAGTTGGACAGGAGACATACAGTAAATCCATATGCAAGCCGAGATCGAGATTAGTGTAAGCAATGTTCCGGCTATTGCGAACGTTCTTTACGTCCCATAGTTCACCGTAGAAGGTGGTTCGTAGCTCGCCAAATACATTGGCCAACTTTCGGATTTCGCAGGTATCATTGGAAGTTCGTTCGTTCGGTACGCCCGTGACGAAGAGCAGGCCGTACTGAGTGAGTTGGTTAATCGCGCCAAGAAGCCGAGAAGGTTTGATGAGCTCCTTGTAGGGAATATAGAGATCTGGGGCTTGGGAGATCGACAATGCATTCCAATGTGTTTGTTCCACATACAGATGAAATCTCAGCAGCTCTGATGGGGAAGAGTAGCGTTCCAGGAAAGCAGACCCATAGAACGACTCATGTCCGTCGATCCACCGGATACGAACACCGTCAGCCGTGGTTGTTAAACCACCTGGAACAGGCCGGACGTCAACCGGAATATCAGAGGATCTGTGAAGTTTCTGTAGCGTGGAAGGGTGGACACATGAGGGGCATTGGCACGAATCCCGCAGCCATTGATGCGAAAAGCTAGCCTTTCCGGGAATAGTCAGTCGAGCGTCGTCAAACGTGAGATCGGATGAGAAATGCTTAATGCGTAGTAGTGAATAGTTGGACGTGCGTCGAATGACGGGAAGCAAGGCACAGGTACGAAACATAGCTTAGCGCTCAAAGTGCGTCATCCCACTGATTCCCAGAGCGGTTGTTTGGATGTAAAGCCTTTGCCAAACAACTGCTACCCTTTTCGGAATTTGACAACAACATGAATACCGAGTCCACCATTGCCAGCTCGGAGCTGAACTTATCAATGGGTTGTCGTTCGGATTCAGAAACGTCATTCGTTTTGCTAGAAGACGCACGTCAAAGGGATTCAAGTCCTATACCCACAGCTATCACGGAAAGGGTGACGCCTCATCACTCGTGCCATGATGTTCTTCGCGCTGATGAACATACAGGTTCACCCCTCCCGTGCTCCAGGTTACTCACCAGGGTCAGGACCTACATATGCTCATGACTGGTCACCAGCAGGTACCGGCGGAAAGATTGAGCGGCGAGGACGTCATTTTGTTGATGCCTATGGTCGCGTCTGTAGTCTTCGAGGAGCCAACGTGTCTGGTTCTAGCAAAATGTAAGTGATGGCGCACTTGGCATGGACCTATTGTGCTGGATGTTTCCTATCGGCTAGCCCGGTTGATCATGACCATGACACGTTTCCTGCCAACCACAACTCGATCACTTTCGTCGGTCGACCATTCCCCCTCGAAGAGGCGCCTCAGCACTTTGCCCGCTTGAGAAGATGGGGTTTATCGTTCAGTAGGTCGGACTCTGCTTCAGGATTTACGAACCTAATATCGAAGCCTCTAGTTCGTTTTCTTGTCACGTGGGAAGCGGTTGAACACGCTGGCCCGTAAGTTGCCGTTGAGAAAGTGTCCATTCTTCAACTGAACAACTGCAGGGGGATCTATGATATGGAATATTTGACTTATGTCAAGGAATTGCTGTCCTTACTCCCGGAATATGGTCTGTCGTCATTCATCGTTATCCATCAGGACGTCTGGTCAAGATACTCTGGGGGTTCCGGTGCACCTGCATGGACTCTTGAGAATATTGGATTCGATTTGCACGCCTTGGAGGAGTCCGGTGCTGCATGGCTCTTGGGTGTTAAAGGAGGTGGTCATGTCGAAACAGAGCGCGGTATCTGGCCATGTGGCTACCAAAAGCTTGCTGCTGCTACCATGGCGTAAGTCAGATCCTTGCAAGCAGTAACCCTTATTCACTTTTATTATCTCCAGAACATGTTTCTGGGCAGGTGATACATTTGCTCCGAAGCTCAAGGTCACAGCAGCGAACGGAGACGTTAAATCTGTTCAACGATACCTTCAGGATGCTTTTCTTGATATGTACGCAGTGGTCGCTCACACGCTGGGTGGGTTGGAAGGAGTACTCGGATTTGAGGTAACTACACGACTTTCTCATGCATCTAGACTGGGGTCTTGACCACCAGTAGATAATGAACGAACCACATAGAGGATACATAGATATCCCTTCTCTCCACAAGTTTGATTACAACTCGGACTTACACTTGTCTCACGTTCGTGAGTGACCGTGCTCGAATCCCGCGAAGTAGATTAACGTGCTTCTCCAGCTTCTGCATTCCAATCCTTCATGTTGGGCTCTGGATACCCTACTCTGGTTTCTCATTGGACCCGATCATTTCCTATGCCCACTCGCATGACCTCCCATAGCGTGCTGAACTCTGATAAACGTTCGGCGTGGAGACTTGACGGACCCACGCAAGGTAAATGTGTCTGGGAGACGCATGGCGTCTGGGGATGGGATAAAACTAAGAGTGAAGGTGTCGTTTTGCGCGAGAACTACTTCACAAAGCATCCTGTTAGCGGTCGCAAGGTACGACTAACTTCAGTAGTCTAGTTCATACGGAATACCTCACGATCGTTCACAGGTAGATTGGTACATGGATTTCTACTATCCATTCTTGAAGCGTTGGGCAGAGCGTGTACACAACGTCGTCCCAAACGAGAAAATGCTCTTTGTGGAGCCGATCCCTAACGAGGTACTTTTGTTCTAGTTTCTTTTAAGTACTATGAGGAGCTCTGAATTTCTTGCAAAGTTCTGTCCACCGTCATGGACGAAAGAAAACCAAGTTCCCAATATGGTTTTTGCGCCGCATTGGTGAGAGAGTCGTCTAATGGATATAATGGACTCATGTATATTCACCTATCTTCAGGTATGACCTGAATGCACTCTTCACGAAGGTGTTTGGGGACTTTACTGTCAATGTCCAGGGATTGTCACGAGTGAGATGTTTCCATGTTTTCATGTTTATGAGCATAATCCTCACGTGTCCTGCAGGGAATGTTTCCCTTGAAGGCTTGTTATTGGGGTCAGAAGGGTGCTCGGGACAACTACTCTCTACAGATAGAAAACATCATCGACGCTGGACACAAAGTGTTAGGCGAGACGCCTATCCTCGTTGGCGAGTGCGGAATACCCATGGACATGAAGTACGTGTTGTTTGGACGTTCTTGCTGACCAAACTCATTGTTACTAGCGACAAGGAAGCACACAGGACGGAAAATTGGATATGGCAATACCGGATGATGGATGCTATGATGACTGCATTAGAGCGGTCCCTTGCCAGCTTCACGTACGTACCCTGCATTCTACTGGGATCGTTCTGCAGTCTTATACCCCATCAGGTTATGGACCTATAACCCAGACAACACAGACACTCACGGCGACCATTGGAACGGCGAGAACTTTTCGTGGTTCAGTCGTCGTCGTGCTCTTCCGCCCTCGTTATTAGACCTTGACCAAAGTTCTTTCACACTCGACAATGGAGGTCGTGTACTGCAATCCGTTGTGCGCCCATACCCAGCAAAGACCGCGGGGATACCCTCGAGGTTCGATTACGAGATGAATACCGGAGAGTTTACCTTTGAATGGACTCTTACTGAAGAATGCACGTCGCGCGAGACGGAGATATATATCCCTTCACTGATCTATCATGGCCGTAAGCTCGTCGTCGGGGGCCTTGCTGCCGGAGACAAGTACGCGTACGATGAATCTCGACAAACTCTGTTTGTCGTCCACAGCAATTCTTCACCTGGCAAGACCCGGAGGATCAACGTTTCTGTACGTCCCCCTCTACGTGGTCATTTCCATGTCAATACCTTTTTGGGAGACTTTGGCGAACTCATTTTATCTGGTTTGGTCGTCTTCGTTGGCGTATTTATGTTTGTCAAGTTTGGACTCTACATGTGAAATCCGGTCAAGTTAGTGCATACAGTAGATTGATTGCTCTACATGATTCCCACAACTTGGCCTCCTTTTACTCCGACGGTTGGTCAGCAGCAAGACTATAAGAGTAGTTTCAACAAGGCTGTGGTCCTACTAGCATCCGCGGTACCCAAGAACACGGCATACTTGAACATGTCGAAATGCCAGGGGAATACGTTACGATTTGAGGTTCCTGCTCATGAGGTACATTCCATTTTCTGGGGAATGAAACGCAAGATGACCTGAGAACCAGTCCCAACCACGGAGGACCATTGTAAGCTCCTTAGAACTGCGAAGGCCAAGTTGGGACAAAGGAACAAGATGATGGACATACAGGGTGACTTACCCGGACAAGCAGCGGTGGCGCGGCGCCAAGACCACCTACCAACGTTTACTGTCTGTGGCACCCAGGCAGTGTCGCACTCTCCGAGTCACTGAGTCGGCACCTCATTCCCGCGCTCGGTGGAGGTGATAGGAGGACGCCCAATGCAGCCATCTGCCGCATATCCCCAGCTATTGCCGCTTCCGTACCAGTAACGCCATCCCAAACACTGTGGAGATTCTCAGTGCGGGCTATTTTGCGCGAGTCTCCCGTGCTGCTGATCACCGAAATGATCCCACGAAGAGCTTCCACGGCCATCATATGATGTCCGAACGGATTTGCGAAGCAGTTTCAGACAGTCGACCAGAACGAATCTACTCAGCACAGGAAATAGCGGGTATAAGACCCCTGCTGCCGCTTCTTCGAGGTGTGTTGCTTTCCATCTCACGATTTGTGTTTTGCTAGAAGAGATGCGCCTCCAGCCTTTCACTTCATCGGTCGTCGCGGCCGTAGGGGCAGTTTTGGTTCACGCGTCGTCGCTTCATGACTCTGGTGGCTCACTGGCATTAAGAACGAAACAACTCACATTTCGCTCCCAGATTCAAAACGACACCAGTCTTCGCTATGTCCCGAATTCTGGGATATGCGAAACGACGCCCGGTGTCACACAGTATTCTGGCTACATTGATGTGGGAGCAAATATGTTAATGGTCAGCACGATACAGTGAAGTGAGGTGGATGCTGACATATCGGTGACAGTGGTTCTGGTTCTTCGAGGCTCGCAACTCGCCCGAAACTGCGCCGTTCACGCTTTGGTAAGGGTATCGCAGGACATGCTCACACGAGGGTGAAATCTGATCTTATCACGTCAAAGGTTGAATGGTGGTCCAGGATGTTCCTCGATGATTGGTCTCTTCCAAGGTAAATTGCTATATGTATGATGGGGGATATACTGAGATACAGCGTTGGTTTGCAGAGAATGGACCGTGCTTGGTGAACGAAGATGGAAACTCGACGTACCTCAACCCATACAGGTAAGGATCCCCCATCACAAGTAGATGACGTCTGAATATGTGGAGCAGTTGGAACAACGTGAGCAACAGTACGTGGTTCACAATTTTACC
>JBBPNN010000463.1:0-23296 GCA_038090935.1 Hortiboletus campestris
GTATGTTGGGAGAAATCATTTTGTTTCTCCTCAACCTGTGAATGAACAAATAAGGAAAATTAGGGATACATACTAGACACTATGGTCTATATGTCCCTCAATTAGCTAAACATTTGGACCGTGGGAATATAGTAAAAACTCAAATCTCGGGTCAAATGTCTAGCATCACATATACAATAACTATGTATCCACATCCAAACAGTTTGGTGCAGGTCATCCGCAGGGAACGGAAAACAATCGTCCCCGATTGTTCATTCAATCAAGGATAATCAAGTTGGGGTCTTCCATTAGCCCTTTGCTGTCCCTGGTTAGGAGGGGGAGCTTCTTCCTCCTCTGGTTCAGGGGATGGTTCATTCTGAGTCAACTCACGAAGAACTCTCTCCATGTCTGCTATGGGCGGAAATGGGGGTTCTAAGAAATGAATTAACTCCATTCTATCTTCTAACAGTCCATGCCTAATCGGGTCAACCTGCCTAATTCGGGAATATAGGTCATTATGATACCAATTACAAAGACAGGCATGTCTGTAGATTGCATGACAGTAGATACAATCCCATTGCACTGTAGGTGTTCCTCGGCTTCGACCTTGAGTAATCACTTGTACAGTAGCATGGTATCGAATTTGGTTATCTTCTCCTTGCTCATGGACATGGTGCATGAGCTCAGTGTGTAGGAATTGTAGGATATGTTCAAGCAGTTGCTGTTGCTTGCGAAGATCTAGTACTTCCTGTACTATTCCATTAACACCAGCCATTTGTGTCTGATGGTATTATGGCTGTTGCTTAGTAAGGTAATTTAACTGTCCTATTTGGGTCAGAGCTCCCTATTATGTATGACAGTATTTAGGAGCACTGATCTCCAATGATATGTAGATACTGAAGATAGGGATAAAGATAATTGCTGGGCCTTTAGAAAGCTAGGGGAAGTTCTTGACTAGCAGCTAGTTCAAGATTGAGAGATAATATTGGTGATATCGGCTAAGGTACCTCCATTAACTTGAGCTTTATGCTCTGGAGGGTCAGGATCTGGTGGTGGGGATTGCTCTTGTTCAGTGAATTGGCGAAGGATCTCAGCTATGGTCCTTCCTGCAATTGGTTGGAATGGTGGTGATAGCAAATCCACAAGTTCTGTTCGCCTTTCTTCTTCTGGCAGATTTCTGTCAGCTTCCAAACCTCTTATTTGGCTAGACAGATCGTTGTAGGTTTCAACAAATACTGTAGCATATTGGTAGATGATTAGGCAATGCTGGCAATGCCAATCAGCCCAAAGGGTTCCTCATTTTCTCCCTTCGGTCTCTACATGTACAGTAGCATGATAATAGGAGGGAGTATGATCATCATCTGGCAAGGTGTGATCATGCAGCCAATCGTGTAGTGTGTTGATAATTCGATCACACAGATTGCGATGTAAACTTAAGTTCCAGACAGTTACATCAAGGTCAGCCGGTTCTGCCATATTGCTAATGCTCCTTATTCTTTGTAACGGTATTTAAGGGCAATAGTTTCCTACAGCAAGAAGGGGACTGTAACAACTACAGATGTACTGGGAATGTCATAGGAAGTAAGGGGTCTGAGATACACCTCGTTTAATGTTGGTGTAAGGGTAGGAAAGTAGTACACAGGAAGGAGGTGATTTGGACACTTATCTACTCGAAGCCGTCGATCTATCCATAATCGGAACTGGTGTACATAAAGGCCAATCAGAAGGAATGGACATTTCAGCTAATAGATCAACTATGCTAGAGAATCCGCCAACGTCTTTCTCCTTCTATAGCAGCTCTTTGACATTGTCTTCTCAAAGGTCGCATTTTAAGACCTTGATATATTGAATCAAGCTCATCAGAGATTGTAGCGGATTTAATGAGATGCTGTAAGTGACATTGAGCACGATACTTGGGATCATGATGGAAAAATTTCCGAATGTGAGTCTCAAAGGCTTTGTTCCAATGAGATAGCCTTGGTGCCTCAAACTTGGTGAAGTACCCAAAGTCATAGTAGTCTCCAGGGATACACCAGTTTGGTTCTAGAGAATCCTCAAGAATATGAGATGGAGTGGTAGTCAGAGGAAAATGAGCATGAAGAAGAATCTTGTATCCTTGGAAATGGACACAAGTGGAAAGAGAGTGGTAATACATATTGGTGGGGAAAGCCCAACCAGCACCCTCATAAGCAGAGCCGATAGTTTCATTTTGGTACATGAAACTATTGATCAAGGTCCCAGACCTGATCCAAGTCTCACAAGGTCTAATCTGGAATGGATAAACCAAGCAGTTAGCTCACTTTACCTGAGCATCAGTTAGAGCTCGGTACTTCCAACTCTGGGATACTGCTTCCAGGTGGGCATCTCACATTTATTCTTCTTCATTGTCTCTGCAGTAATCCTTCCATGGGTCCTCAATGGGATGTCATGTCCACCATGTTTTCCAATCTTCCAGACCTAGTCTCCAACAATCTTGAAACATTGTGAAGCAAAGTTCCATGACTTGTGGAGGAGGCAATCTGGCCTCAACCACAGGATTGTCCAGAAGCTGTACCAAGTCCATACTGAGCAAGTCCATTGAGGCACTGCTCATAAAGTTGTCCCGATGATGCAGGAGAGAGTTCTAAGGGATCTCTAGAGTCAAAATAGGCATCTTGTGTCAATGATGATGGTGATGGTGAGTTAGGAGGTGTGGTAGGAGGTGTAGAATGATGTGAGGATGGGGGTGAGGTTGAAGGTGCAGTAGCAGGTGTAGTATCGAAAGCAGTGGCAGTCTGCGATTGAATGATCCTATGCACAATAAAAGGTTGAGAATACAATTCAGATTGAGTTAGATCTGGACTGTAACGTTGAACTACTACAGCTCCTTGGTTGTCATGATTACAAATCTGTCCTTGTTTGAGAGCACAAGAACAAATAGGGCAAGGCAATTGAAAAGGAACACCAGGTGGGACCAACCAATTAGAATCGGTAGCAGGATATGGAGATAGATCTTGCGACTCCAGAGCAGACTCTAACTCACACGTTCCTAAATGAAGGACAACCACAAGTGTCACATAAGCATCTGAAGTCTGAATATTGAGATTAAATCAAAAGCCATTGCATAAGCGTTTGACAATCAATCTCCCAGATTGTGCAGTGAACTCAAGGAGTCCATCCTTCTCAATGATAGGTGGAGTAAGTGCATAATTAAATGCAGCAGTGACCATAGATAAGGTCATCACAAATCCTTCAACCAACCATGAACCATGATGCAAAAAGATAGCAGGCATCATTGCTAGCAATATGATATACTGCTCTTTAAGCAGGGCTCATAACCTATCAGGATAACCTGATTATGCAGGGGCAAGAAGGGTAATGAATCAGTGGGAGATATGCACTGATAGGTTGATGGTTGGTAACAAAGTGATATCTCAAGTGTGAAACACATAGAGAGATTTCTTTAGAGAATGAGGATAGTGAATAGATCAGACAGTATCCTCAGAGAATCTGAGTGAGAGGATGGAGCAAAGGATGAAAGTAATTGTTATCATTATTGAGACAGGCTTAAGGCCATGTCTTATACATATAGTGTTCAGTGATGAAACACTGATGTACATGATACATGTAAGAGATAAAGGGATAAAACATGTGAGAGAATGTGAAACGTATATCACATCTTATGACATAATGATGTCATAGTCTAGACCAAAGATAAGGGTAGCTTATCTAATAATGGTGAGTAATATGAATAGCGTAAAGATAAGGATAAGGTCACAGACTGTTCTAGAATCTGGTATCAGGAATTGGATATTAAAATATGAAATACCAGAATTCTCAACAACTTCCTCAACTCTCTTCAGGTTTCTCGCATGGCATTTCGGCTCACAATGCTTCTTGTTGTGTTGACCTTCAACCTTGATGCTTCCCGACTTGGTCTTGACTCCTTTGCACTCACATGCCTTGTGGCCACACTTGCCATACTTCCGACAGGTCCTGTGGTATGTTGTAGATACCTGCACAGCCACTTATGGCACTGCATCATTCTGAAAAGAAGTTGGTAATGGATTAGGGAAAGTGGGCTTGTTGAATATGTTGCTTAGGTAGTCAAAATAGTTGTGAGCTGTCGTTAAATGGATGTGGTTCCAAATGGATGACAGGGTGGTTGTCACGAGCATGTATTGCACTTCTGTGTCATCGCACATCCATGCAGCTGTGCACCATGGGTCCCATGGCTTGTTTGGCTTCATTTTGGTCCCATCAAGTAGTCCAAGTGGGTCTTGTACTTCCACTGCTTGAAAAAGCTTCTTGTGGTAATCTGACCAATTCCAACTGTCTGCTGCAAGGTCCAGAATGAGAAATTTCTTGCCATTCTTGGCTTGTGTCAAGTAAGGCATTTCTCCAAGCCTGAGTGAGTGAGCTGGTCCAGTACTGGCAGCTACTCAGGAGCTTCAGGCAGGGCTCATAACCTGTAGAAAGATGGTGCTGTAGAATACTCAGTATGTCACTGAAGTAAAACTGAGGTAAGAATGGTCCAATGTAAGTACTGCTTAAGTAAGCAGGTAATACCAAATATGGAATCCTGAATCCAACATCAAGAGATCTTGGTCAAGCAACCAAGTACTTAGATATGAGGATCACCAGAGATCGCAAGAAGCAAACAATTACTTTAGATCAAACCTGCTATGCAGAGAAAGTCATTAAACAATTTGGTCAAGAGAATTGTAAGCCAGTCTCTGTACCTCTTCCTACCAGATATAATTCAAGACCAAACTCAAACCAAGATCAGTCAAATCCTACTCTTCACAGTTGCTATCAGTCAGTCATTGGATCACTATTATACCTCATGCTGGGTACTCAACCAGACATAGCCTTTGTAGTTATCAAAATGTCTCAGTTCTCTTCCAATCCAATAGAAGAACATTTGCAGAAGGTGCTCTACATCATGCACTATTTATTATTCTTTCAGGATCTTTGCATCTTATACTTTAAACATGGTGACCAAAATGGTTTATGTGCTTATTCTGATACAGATTGGGCTGGAGATGTTGAGACATCACACTCCACTACTGGTTATGCCATCTTCTCAGGAAACAGCATTGTATCATGGCTATCTAGGCAACAACAACAAATTACACTTTCTTCCACTGAAGCAGGATATTGTGGAATGACCAAGGTTGCAAAACAACTTCGCTGTATATGTAATGTCTATGAAGAATTACAATTCAAGCTAGGTCCACTATCACATTGTGTTGACAACCAATATGCTATATTCCTTGCTTCAAATCCTGCACAAGAAGGTTGTACAAAACATGTTTGCATGACTGACCACTACATTTATGAATCTGTGGAGTTTGGAGAGATCAAGCTCTACTATGTGCCAACAGATCAGCAATTCACTGATATATTTATGAAGAATCTTGGCAAACAGAAGTTTGAAGATGGAAGAAAGGCTCTTCAACTTATTCCCTTCAAATTGTAATATGATCAGCGAGAAGGAGTGTTGGAATTGTGGTATTTCTTATTTTAATATTCATTCCTGATATCAGATTCTAGAACGGTCTATGACCTTATCTTTTATGCTATCCATATTATTCACCATTATATGTAGATAAGCTATTCTTATCTTTGGTCTAGACTACGATATCATTGTGTCATAAAATGTGATACACATTTCACCTTACATTTTATATTCTCTTACATGTTTCATCCCTGATGTGTGTTTTATCCCTTACATCTCTTACACATTTCATGTATCACTGAACACTATATAAGACATGGCCTTAAGCCTGTCTCAATAACAATGAATGATTCTTTCTATCATCCTTTGCTCTATCCCCTCACTCAGATCCTCTAAGGATATTAGCCATTCCATCTATTATCCTTATTCTCTGAAGACTATCTCTACCTGAGATTTCTTTTTATTACCAACCATCAACCTATAAGTGCATATCTCCCACTGATATCATTTTCCTTCTTGCCCCTGCATAATCAGGATATTCCCGATAGTGAGCATGGGTGACTGGAATGGCATGATGTTGTTGTGTTGCATCCATGGAGATGAGGGTTGTGAGGGCAAGCTGGTGGTTTGGATTACACAGATACTGGGGAACTTAGAGAAATTTTAACATGCACCTTATTATTGTACTCATATATCTCTATGAGCCAGCTATAGATGCAGCTTTGTGGTGTAACACTAGCAGTTTGATGTGTCTGGCAGTTACTGTTTTTTGGCAGTAGCCAGAGGTCACAAGTTCGACTCCCAATGCTCAACATAAATATATGATTTACTTGTAATGGGTACATTTACTTATGAGCTTGTTGAGCTTATTCCACTTTCTATCAGGATAACCCGATTATGCAGGGGCAAGAAGGGTAATGATATCAGTGGGAGATACGCACTGATAGATTGATGGTTGGTAACAAAGAATGTCTCAAGTACAAAGGTATGTTAGAGATGTCTTCAGAGAAAGAGGATAGTGGATAGTTATCCTCAGAGGTACTGAGTGAGAGGAGGGAGCAAAGGATGAAAGTAAGTGTTATCGTTATTGAGACAGGCTTAAGGCCATGTCTTTTATAGTGTTCAGTGATGAAACACTGAAGTATATGAGACATGTTTCAGAGATGAAACATGTAGCAGAATGTGAAACATATAGTGAAACGTGTATCACATCTCATGACACAATGATGTCATGGTCTAGACCAAAGATAAGAGAAACTTATCTAATAATGGTGAGTAATATGGATAGCATAAAGATAAGGTCATAGACCGCTCTAGAATCCGGTATCAGGAATTGATTATTAAAATATGAAATACCAGAATTCTCAACACTTTCTCCACTGGCAGCTTCTGCTTATTGAGCTTATTTCACCTTTTCTACACTTTGTATATTCAATTCTCTTAAGATACTTTGATCAAATGAACAAAGTAACAAATAAGTATGAATAAGCTAAATAATGGAACTGTTATTCTCCTGATGAAAACCCCCCCTCAAAACCATGGGAACATCTTGAAACTGGTGCTAAGGGTGTGCACAAGTATCCAAAAGTACATATGGTACCTACACAGCTCCACACACATGTACTGTCCAACAAGAGGCACAGCAAGCTTCACAGGACAATAAACAAGGACTAAACAAAAAACAAAAAACAAAAAAAACATGCCAATCATCAAGGACCCACTTAAAGAAGGGGTTGAACAGGGTGCTGATCCACCAGGGGAGGTCGAACCTGGCGGACTCTTTGGGACAGAGGAGGGGACCACTGAGGTCGACGAAGACGCATCGTTAATAATCGTGAATTCGGGACTTGCGTTACCGGAAGCACCAACCACTGTAACGCACGTTGATCCGTTTACCATGTAGCAGTGTGGCGGCCACTTACAGACAACGATGTAGTCTGACCGGGTGGGGACATCAGGTACCGTGATCTGAGCTTGTCCGACGGAATAGTTGAGGTTGGAGGCAAGTGGGAAATCTTGATAAATTTTTAACACCATGGTAGTGGGGCCGAGGTGTTCCAACACATGCAATGCTGCCGGAGCAACATGCACGCACGGGGATGGACTGCCCCAGTCATGTTGAGTAGTAGGACGCTTACCTAGCATGAGATTCTCGCTGTCATTGTACAAATAGCCAAGAACCAACATTCCGACCGGATTGGTCTGGTTCACTGGCATGCCAGTGGTACTCCTACAGAGGATGAGTGCGTATTCTGTTGTGGAACTGAACAGAAGAGAAGCGACCTACCAGGTGACCGTTTGGGTCTGTCCAACACGCCAAACGGTAGTAGCCCTTGGACTGGTGATGTTCGGGGAAACAACATCCGACACCAGGGGTAAGGCCAAAACAGAAGAAACCAAAGACGTTAAGAGCAGGACGTATCGGACGAACATGATCATCTCTCTCGACTGCTTTGGTGGCGTCCCAGACAGAGAGGAAATCCTTCACCAAGGGGCAAGGGGCGACCCGTCTTATTATGTTTGGGGAGCCATGTGAACGTACGGCCGTAAGATCAGGCAAAGCCTTGCTGCCCGGTCAGATGTCAGACTAGATTAGTACGGCCGAACTTCGGCGGAGACCTTGTTTACAACTGTCGTTAGCATTCTGCTACTATTGCTGCTGACTTATATATAGTAAGAAGCTTCCACGGGTGCATTTGTTGTCCCTTCACAGCCACTCCCTTGTAAACAAGAAATGTGGGATCCTCAGCGTACCAGCCAACCGTTCCGAATGTCAGCTGTCACAAATTAGTACCTGTTTTGGAGGCGCTCATTTTCCCCGTGCTCAGCAATCCCAGCTGGAATGATCGTCGTCTCTCTTGTCCAAGCTTGGCTGGACGCTCAGCGCTGGCCGTGTTCGTCAAAACGAAGCTATGTGCTGCTACCGGCGCCAAGGCCTGTTGTCCTCATTGGACTTTCAGTTCCCGCGGCCCGGGAGCGAGCTGGTTGCAGCTCCTCAATTGACAATCATGCGCTACTTCCGTGGGTATCGAAGCCCATTATCATCACCGATAACGGAAATGACTACTACCGCATGGTATGCTTCAGCTTTCAGCCATTCTCCCTCCACTGATTTCCACCCCCGCGCTAAGTTGAACAAGGACAGAATCTCGCTGGTTTACTGCAACTTCACTTTGCAAGGTAAAGGCTTAATTTATATTTATATCTGGCAGCATCTACAGAGTGGCAGAGGTGTCGCTAGCTTGGCAGCAACGGAGTGGAATGGCAACGTTTCAACGCAGCTGCACATGCTGCACATTGCTTCAACTTCACATAGTTTTCTCACTCGGATGAAGGACTAGAGTGGCATTCTCAACTAGTTTCCCTCACATTCATCAGCCTTGTGGTTGCATTAGAAGCAAGGTGCCAGCTTATCGTGACAATAGGCTGCTTCATTTCGCTCCCGGTCGTCTGACTGGGACCTGTGTCACTTCCTTGCACTGACCTCAGCGGTAATGAGCGAGCTGAAATCCTGAGGCGGTGAATGTGTTGACTCATTCTTTGAAAAGGATTGTTTCGACAGATGCATACATTAGAATGGTCTCAGGGGTGCCCTTATCTCGGTTCAAGTTACAGCTCACGCCGGGGAGTACACTCCTGTATGGGTACAATCATGTCGTCCCTGAGGCATGAGGGTCGTGAATATTTGGTCAGTTCAAATGAAAGTGCTGGGACTCCCTTATCCTATTGCCCCGGTGAAACAGCTATCGTTCGCATTCAGTGCTACGGCATTCCATTCTTCATCCACTATTGCCTTGCATACTTTCCGTTTCATCAGGAACGGTCATCCAAGCCCCAAATGAGTCACGCCCTTGTTCATGTTGAAGCCTAACACAAACAAGCACGACAAGAACAGCGGGAACAGTAAGCACCAAGTGGAGCCGAGCTCAAAACGATCGGATAGTAAACTTGGGACAAGATCCGTGATCAGTACTTCCGGGCCCAGGATCCGATGGGAAGTGGAACTGTTGCTGGAATACATCATGCGCAGACTCTGCGTCCCGACCCCACAATACCGATTTCGTGGGTTATGAATTGTAAATAAACACGTAGGCCAGTCAGGGGACCAGAGGTCTGCTGATTTGGTCCCAGCCGGAAACAAGACACTTAAACGTTCAAAGACCTACATGGATGAACGGAAGCCACTCGACAAACGACGCGTTGCCATGTCGAAGACGCCCAATAGCCTCATGCAGCGCTCGTGCAGCCTCCTGATAATCTGGTCTTGTGCCGTTCCGAAACAGTTGCCCGTATACGTCCCTTGCCACACGAGGCGCAAGCTTATCGCTAATCGACCACATCGTCCCAACGACGCCACCGTACCCTGCAAACAACATCCCTGCTGCGATATGAATGGCTTCGTCGGCGAGACCCTCGTCGCCCATCGCCGTCTGACACGCGGAGAGAAAGGCAAGCCCACCATGCGGACGTGACACCGCGATGATGTCGCGCAATTTCAAGCGGCGTCGATCGGCGAGACAGAGCCCGCTATCAGTCGGGCTCGCGGTATCTTGGATTCCGTGGCACGCAAAATGGACCCAGTCCACCTCCTTCATCAGGGAAAGTACTTCCTCAACCGTGCCGTCAGAGGATTCCAGAAGGGTAACGAATGCCAAAGGCGAATCCCTAATTACCTCCCTGATGTGTGTCAACTCGGTGGCCACACCTGGAAGGTGGGGTAATCCATCTGAAGGTGGCTGACGGACGGTAAGGAGCCGGAGATCGCTACTCTGTGCTGTGGTAGAGTGCGGTGACAACGTAAGGATGCTGAGAGTAGGGACGTATGACGAGACGACAAAGTCGGATACCTTGTGCCCAGGTTGGGCATGCTGGGTGCCATAAAAACCAGCTCCATGAATAGGAAGAAACACGAAAGGGCCAGTTGGACACCAGAAAATACGTGATAGATCACCAGGAGTCTGTTCGCAGACAGATAAATGGGTTAGTTGTGCATTCGGGTGACATGACATGACATACTGAGAAAGCCAGGGCCTCCAGGACTGGTCCGACGACACCCTTCCACAAGCTGGATAAGAGAGATTCCCAGCTGACACCGCCCCGTGGTGTAGGATCCCCCTTCCTTTCGTCGGAGTGTATGTCACGAGCATGACCAAGCAATTTCTCCAGCATGTTCTGAAGAACCGTAGCCCGCTTGAGAGTGAAATTGGGAAGCGGGACATGAATTGCATGGTCGACGTTAGCGAGAACAATCAGTGCATCGCAGCGGCTTTCTGCTGCGTTGAGTATGACGACTGGGACGGAGTGCGCTGAGGGACGAAGCTGAGGGAACCCTTTGTGGAGGAGAAATCGCTCGAAACCACGAAAGCACCGAATCTCGTGGAGAAGTTTATCTCGCTCGATTGCGAGCGTACGGTGCCTGTCAGCTTCTTGTTGCAACGACCCTGGCGCACGATGCGCTGCGCTTTGACCCTGTTCTGTGAGAGCAGACAAAGATTGTTCGCGTGCAACACTAGCATGCTCTAATGCAGCAGACAGTTCCCGAAGTCTGCGAGCATGATCTGGATGAGCAGACGACAACTCTTCGTAAGTGCTGCGGAGCTGAGACAGCTCTCCCCAAACAATCGAGCGTCCTTGCTCAAGCCACTCCACAGCAGTTTCCGGGAGTCCCGAGTCCAAAGCAGCAGCAGCAGCCTCCCGCACCACATCAGCACCATGGGTGACTTCATGGTAACGGTGTGTAAGAGAGAGACCTATCCACGCGAGTTGAGGAAGGAGGTTGATGGCAACGGAATGTGCATGGAGGAGAGTGTGATGGCGTACACGCCGAGCACAAGATATCCAATTCTGTGATGCACGGAATCGGGTACTAATGGGTCCGATTGGGGAGTAAGCAGCATGGGAATATAGGGAAATTGCTTGCTCGGCGTCATTTCGCTCCCCGAGGCGGTTGAAACGAGCAAAGAAAACCCAGCCGAGGTTGTTAAGACAGGCGGGCTTCAGAGAGTGACCATGAGTCAGGTCAACGGCATCCCTGAGCCTCGAAATTGACTCCTCGAGGTCGCTGAGATCCCCCCTGCGATCGAAACGCGCTCCGAAGCAGTTGCCGAGGTTGTAAAGAAGGGTGAGCTTGAGAGGGTGACCATGAGGAGTGAGGTCAACAGCATGCCTGAGCGTCGATATTGCGTCATCGATGTCACAGATTTCCTTCTGGCGATCGAAACGAACTTTGAAGGCGGTGGCGAGGTTGTTAAGATGGCCGGGATTGGGGGGGTGGCCATGAGGAGTGAGCTCAACAGCATGCCTGAGCGTCGATATTGCGTCCCTGATGTCACTCAATTCCCCCAGGTGATCGAAACGAAATCTGAAAGACCCGCCGAGGGAGTTAAGAAAGCCGGGCTTGAGAGGGTGGCCATGAGGAGTGAGCTCAACAACATTCCTGAGTGTCGATATTGAGTCCTCGATGTCACTCATTTCTTCAAGGCGCTCGAAACGAATGGCGAAGGAGATGCCGAGGCCGTGAAGATAGCTGGAATTTCGAGGATGACCACGAGGAGCAAGGTCAACAGCATCCCTGAATGCCGATATTGCGTTATCAATGTCACTCAGTTCCCCGAGGCGCTGGAAACGAGCGGAGAAGGAACTGCCGAGGATGTGAAGAACGTCAGGCTTATCTGGGTAACCATGAGGAGTGAGGTCAACAGCATCCTTGAGCGTCGATATTGCGTCCTCGATGTCACTCAATTTCCCGAGGCGCATGAAACGAGTGAAGAAGGAGCGGCCGAGGTTGTGAAGAATGCCGGGCTTGAGAGGGTGGCCATGAGTGAGCTCAAGAGCATCCCTGAGCGTTGACATTGCGTCCTCCATGTCACTCAGTTCCCCGAGATGCTCGAAACGAGTGGTGAAGGAGTTGCCGAGGTTGTTAAGATAGTTGGATTTATTTGGGTGACCATGAGGAGTGAGGTCAACAGCATCCCTGAGCGTTGAAATTGCGTCCTCGAGGTCACTCAGCTCCCTAAGACACCTGAAACGAGCTGCCAAGGAGCTGCCGAGGCTGTGAAGACGGCTGGGCTTGCGAGGGTGACCATGGGGAGTGAGGTCAACAGCATCCCTGAGCGCCAAAATTGCGCCCCCGACGTCGCTCAGCTCCCCGAGGCGCTCGAAACGAATGAGGAAGGTGGCGCCGAGGGCGTTAAGACGGCTGGGCATATCAGGGTGACCATGAGGAGTGAGGTCAACAGCATCTCTGAACGTCGAGATTGCGTCCTCGAGGTCACTAAGCTCCCCGAGGCGCTCGAAACGATTGAGGAAGGAGGTGCCAAGGGTGTCAAGAAGTTTATCAGGGTTACCACGAGGAGTGAGGTCAACAGCATCCCTCAGCCCCGAAATTGCGTTCTCGAGGTCGCTAAGCTCCCCGAGGCGCTGGAAACGAGTAAAGAAGGCCCTGCCGAGGTTGCTAAGATAGCCGGGCTTGTGAGGGTGGCCATGCGCTGTGACGTCAACAGCATCCCTGTGCCTCGAAATTGCATGCTCGAGGTCGCTCAGCTCCCCGAGGTGCTGGAAACGAGTGCCGAACGCGCCACCGAGGTTGTCAAGATGGGGGGACTTGTCAGGGTGACCATGCGGTGTGAGGTGCACAGCTTCCCTCAGCATCGAAATTGCGTCCTCGAGGTCACTCAGCTCCCCGAGGTGCTCGAAACGAACTTTGAGGGACGAGCCGAGGTTGTTAAGCAGGATGGGCTTGTAAGGATGACCGTGCGGGGTGAGGTCAACACCATCCCCGAGTGCCGAAATTGTGTCCTCGAGGTTACCCAGCTCCCCAAGGCGCTGGAAACGAGTGAGGAATGAGCTGCCGAGGCTGTTAAGATAGCCGGGCCTGTCAGGGTGACCATGCGGAGTGAGGTCAACAGCATGCCTGAGCGTCGAAATTGCGTCCTCGAGGTCACTCAGCTCCCCGAGGCGCTGGAAACGAGTGAGGAAGGAGTTTCCGAGGTTGTTAAGAAGGCAGGGCTTGTCAGGGTGACCATGCGGAGTGAGGTCAACAGCATCCCTTTTCCTCGAAATTGCGTCCTCGAGGTCACTCAGCTCCCCCACGTGATCGAATCGATGTGATAAAGCCACACCCAGATTCCCTAGTGCTGAACTGTATCGGTCATCCGAAATTGAAATAGACCTGGCCAATTCTTCCAGAACTGTAACTGCCCGTTCCAGGTCAGTTAGATCACCGAACCGTTTGAAGCGGCGCAACAACCGGATATGTAACATCCATGGGTCTTTGTCCGTTGAGCGTAAAGCTGAATCCTGCCCCACCGGTGATCGGCCATCCCCCCGAACAGGGTACCCTCTACGTCCGGCATGCAGTTTCAGCACCAAAGCTGCAGCTCGATTTTCATGACTGTCTGCAATGCTGAGCTCAATCGCCTCATGCAGCAACGCCTCAGCCCATGCTCTCTCGACTTTATTCTTCTGCTTCTCGAATCGCGCGAAATGCGTCATGGCTAGCTGAAGCAACGTAGAAGGCCGATCCAAGTGTCCGACAGGACGGGCAGCAAGTACATTGCAATACAAGCCAAGAGGAACCTTGAGGGAGGTATTCGTGTCCTTAACCTGACAGAGGATGAATTTCGCCATCGCCAGGTTCGACTGAGCAGCCGCAAGACAATGATGGTCCAGTGGACACACGCCGAGCGCCGACTCAAACATTTCAATAGAACGCTCCAGGTCCCATCTCTCCCCGTGCTTTCGGTAACGCGAGAGAGCCCTGTGGCCCTGGTTTGTTACGTCTTCAAGCTCGCCTAGAGATTCTGTGGTTGACTACGACATATACCGATTAACGAGCGTTGTGTTGACACGAGCCGCCTACTCACGCAATGGGGGGCAAGGACCATCGACGTTGATGAGTCATTGCTCTTGCCCCTCCAATGTTCGGCAGTTACCAAAATAGATGAGCACGGGGACACAACGTCCCCATCCATTGGAAGGAAGGTAAACGCTGCTATCACGTGAGTACCCAGACCCTGACGCAAAACCCCGACCCACTCACGAATGCATTTTGCACTGCAGTCCAATAGTTGCTCCACGATAATTGTTAACTCTCGCAGCTGCTCCCCGGCACCCAACATGGGTTGCAATTCGAAGGATGCATAGACCTCAAGACGAACGCTGGCCAATAGATCTGACGGTCTGCGAACTCTGTCAGGACTAACAGCAGTCGGAGAAAGGGGAAGAACTCACATTGGGATCGGCCCATTCCATTCGACAACACCGTGATTCGCTGACGAACGCTTATTTTCGGTTTTCCATTCAAGGCCACTGTGGTGCACCACGGCGTAAAAGCCGGCGGGGACCCGTCGAAGGCCAAGAGCGACATCTGTCGCTCGGATACCTACCTTGTTATTAGCAACCTTTCCACACTGTGTAAAAAGATCAACTTCATACTCGTAATGACCGTGTCTTCGATCTCGTCGGTGTGCGTTGCAGCTCCTGAGGGAGTGGGCACATCCTGTGGTTGGTCCCCGGATCCAGGTAATTCTTCTTTCCCTTGCTCTTTCCCCCGACATTCGGGGTGAGGATCAGAAACGCCGAGAGTTTGTATGCTGTCCTGCAGGATTGGACAGTTGATAAACGAGAAGCAGTGTATGGAGACTCACGGTGAGGGCACCAGATGTCTCCGACCCTAATCGTGGTCGTTGCGTTCTGGTATCCAAGCAGCATCCCATCGTCATTTAGAGCGGGAAGTGGGTTTGTGGAAGTATGCAGTGAGGGGAGATACCTGGAAGCCGGAGCGCCTTTTACGTCATGCTTTCTTCCACAGCGAATCGAACCTTTAGCTGCGGAGCAGTGGATGGAACTGATCAAGGTTTCCTTCTCAAGTTGAGAGACTGCAGTACGCATGTGGCATGCAGTGCCGCGTGGCATTCCGTTGACCGGTCACTGGTCATCGATGTCATCTGAGATCTCCGAGTCCGCGTCTGACGCGTTTTCAATCGTAAACAGGTACACATTCATAAATGTAAAAATTTCTTACATGGAAAGTCGCGTTCCGATTGCTCCATTTTCACCCAAACGGTTAGGCACACTTCAAAACCTACTCTACAAAATACCAATCTGAGTGATTACTGCTTCCTTACTGAGCCACCATGTCCATCCTCGGCGAACCCCACGTCGGCGCATCCGCCGTTCATGACCGAGGCTCTACGTCTGGAGCCGCCGCCTCTACTCCGACGTGAGGTCTAGTCCCACATGCATGTCGCTCAGTGATACAGCTCCCGTAGCAATCATGCCAAACGCATCCAGTAACGTGGCGTTACAGTGCCGCTACTACATACTCAGTAGCTTCGGGCAAGTCATGATTGCACGATTGCAGTTTACAACGACCCCTGCAGTGTGCAGTGCCGCTGTCAATGGATCATCTACCCCACAGATAAAATGTTTACTGCGCTCGCAAACCGCTGCATGGAGACGCCATCAGACGGAATGTTACCGCAATGAAAATGTCGAACCCTTGACCCACTGAGCGCAAATCAGCTTTTTACCCACACCTTAGAGCCTCTTGTCGGTGACCAAAGGGATCGCTCACACCGGACCCGCCCAGTGTATTGGACGGACGTTGCCAGTGTATCGCCATCCGTCTTGTCATAGATTGCTTCGACATTGCTTTGAACGATATTTCCTCCAAACGTGACCAGCTGCGTGCAGTCACCGACGATGCCGAGAAGGCCGACCGGAAGTCGCTCTTACTCCCTGCAGATAGGATGGATGGTGCAAGAGGTGGCCAAAGGACTTGGGGGGTCTGGACTCGTCGTGAGTACCTCCTGAATATTGAATCGATCTTCCTGGAGTGATCGAATGCTATACTTGTGGGGCAAACCTGCAACGGTACTGTCAACGGACTACAGCCGCAACGCATCTCTGAGGTTGTGTTCACTAGCCAAGAAGCCAGATTTGGTTGATACAAGTGAAAATTCAGGTGTTAATAGAGGCGGGAATATTTCCCTCAAATCAGCCCGTTAATTTCGTTGCGAATTTGGCATACCGAATAATATTACAATTTGTAGCGATTAGTTGGAGTAATGAGCCCTGGACCATGGCAACCATGTCTAGGGCACTGTTCATGATGCGCTCGATCGATACTTCTTCCTGCGTGGTCCGAGCTGATTGTCCTAATAGTATGGGTCAGCGGGGTCCATTTGATGTGATGTGAAACACACCCCATACCCGTTTACTCCGTTTAAGGGGAAATCATTGTTTGTGGAGTTGAGTGACAGTGCATCGGCCTCGTCATGCGTCTCGTCATGCGTCTCAGAGTCCCTCAAGATGTCGCTCAGCTTCTCTAGCTTCTCGGCACAACGTCCTCGAAAATCTGGGGGGGGTTGAATTGGCCCAGGCTATGTCGCGGCTGCAATCACTCACCGAGTGTCCATTCCGCTCGCTCACTGCGCGCACCTGCGTCCTTTGGTAGCAGG
The DNA here is from genome assembly GCA_038090935.1 of Hortiboletus campestris. Classification (NCBI taxonomy): domain Eukaryota; kingdom Fungi; phylum Basidiomycota; class Agaricomycetes; order Boletales; family Boletaceae; genus Hortiboletus; species Hortiboletus campestris. Next base: position 16,882 of record JBBPNN010000463.1, read on the forward strand.
TTCCGCATTTGTCGGAAACACTCGACCGCCTCCATGAGTCGACCATCCCGTTCTGAATGTCGCAAATGACGCGGTAAACGACAAACCTTGAAACCGTGAACTAAACCGAAAGAGAGTCACTGTCCGTATTCGAACCACCACGGAGAGCATACCTTGGTTGCGGCACTCGATGCTTCGTCTGCTGAACCACGAAACAATATTATGCTCGCCCACTTTGTTAGTACAGCGTTCGGGGTCGTGGGACCGAGCGACCATGCAGCAGAGTAAGCTGCAACGGCCCCGTCCCGTTCCCCGGCGTTTGATGCCTCGTCTCCAACTCTCTCCATCGCCGTGATGCATCGGGGCGTGAACTCTGATGACAACAATCAAATAATATATCCTAGTGCACGACACCGAAACTCACCGGCAAGCCAGTCGCTGATTACCTTGTTGACTCTCACATCCTCGTGTACGGTATTCGCGAACTCGAGAAGACATTCCGCAGCACCCTGTATGCGACCTTGGGCATACAGGGATTCGAATTGATGCTTCTGCTCGTGTGCACGGTTGATCCCATCAACTTTGCGTTGAGCGTCGGCAAGTTGGATCCGCAGTTCTTGGATGGTCGGTTCGAGATGTGTGATTCTGTCGCCTAATGGGCATTGGAGTCAATGAAACATAGGCCTCAGCCCTCGATGGGTATGAACGCACTTGAGCTTTCGTCGCGTGTGCGAAAATTGGCACGAAGAGTGTTGATGGTTTCGTTGAGGCGATCCTTTTCCCGGTTGGCTGCGTGTCGAGATTCAGCAAGCTCGTCACGTTGTTTTCGGACGGCTTTTTGGAGACGCGCAATTTTTCTATCTAGTAGACGTGAATCAAGGAAATATGTGTCGGGGTAGCGGGGGACATACTCGGGGTTCGTTGAGATTCGGCGAGCTGGTTTCGCAGTTCATGAATGGTTTGCTCGAGATTTGCTGTTCGCTCATCTGATGGACATGGGTATCAGAAACCGGGATCAGGGTACAAATGAACGTGCCTGGACTGTCGTCCACTTCTTCAAGCTTTGTGTTCTGGATTTCCGGCGTGCGGGAGGTCTGCAACAGCGAATAGAGCGGTTCGATTGCCATTTTTTTTATGCAGGTACACTTACATTGTCCAAGTAGTGAGAGGGAAGTATGCCACAGAGTGCCCGAAGGGTGATACTCTTGTCTCCGCTGGTTACAAGGTCGTAGTTTGATGACATAGCCATGGACCGGATCCCATGAGTGTAGGCGATGACAGTTCCGATTTGCTCTTGGTTCGTTGTGTCCCAAAATGACACCGAAGAACCAGCGGAGGCCGCGATGAATGTTTCGTTGCTTGCCAGGGCGATGCATGTGGGTGAGTCCTTGCTGTGGATGTCACATTTTGAGAGCGCGTTCCCGGTGGACACGTCGACACAGTGGATGTAGCCGTCGTGTGATGAGACGAAGAGTTGTTTGCTATCACTGGCCCAGGTGAGGGAGTTGTTCAACGTCGAGCTGACTTGGACTGGGAACTCGACGAGGAGGCCGCCATTCTGACTGTCGTACACCCGAACAGAGTCAACCAATGTAGCAGTGGCGATGAGGCGTCCGTCGGGTGAAAACTTGACTGCCACCACCCAATCGTTGCGCTTCCAGGGATCGAGGAGTTGCTCGCCAGTCGACAGCGACCAGACGCAAGCAGTGTCATACGATCCAGTCGCGATTTTCGTCGCGTCTGGCGAGACGTCAACAGCAACTTGGACCCAATCGTAGTGTGTTTTGAATTCGCTCACTTTTGAGTGGCTCTCTGTATTCCACACCGTCACCCGGCCATCTCCCGTCCCACCGACGATCCACTTTCCATCTCGTGACACTGCAAATGCCGTAGACAGCACTCCCCGCATCCATTGGCGTCCCCACCTCTTTCTACGCGCCAGTGTTGGATCTTCCCTTCTTTGCTACTGCTCACGACGTGCTCCCCATCAGCGAGGACTGTGACTGAATACATTTCATTTTGACCATCGATTATGATCTGCTCTGTTTCCTTTCGGCGAACGATATTGGAAGAGGAACTATTTCCACTCGACTCTTGTGTTCTCATCAGCATCGTTCTTTCAACCTGTCCTGTGCTTACCATTCTTTGACCTCTGGCGTACGTTGGAAGACATACCTAGCTAGGTATCAGAACGATGGAATGAAGGATGGTCGTCGTTTATCCCCGGTATTGTCGCCTGGTATACGCATGTTCCTTATCGAATCGATTTACGCACCGACAATCACCTCATGTCTTAAGCGCTTGCTCTGGCCGAAATGCACGTGCTACCCACCCTTGATGATTATCCAAAAACGCAAAACGGCAATCAAACACGGTGAAGAACGGAACATTCAATAACCTGCTAGCAGATAAATCAACGTTCGACGCTCAGATCCACCCCTCCTCAAGCACCCCCCACTTCATCTGGTATGTGGAGACGGAACATACCTGCGATCGTTCGTCCCCGTCAACAGGCGCACCGTACCGCCCATGGTCAAGCTCCCTCGGTGGGTGCGTACCCTCGATCATCGCCACCCGGTGACGGCGGATGCGGATTCGTCAATCACGCACTCAGCGAACACCTAGGTCACACCCCCATCGTATCCATCCGCGAAGGCGGTGGCAAGAGTGGGAACCCAACCCGTCGGTCGCAGCCGTCCCAATACCCTCTTGTCGGCAATGCAGCTTTCCATCCAGATCCCGGTCCCCATCATGCTCATGCATATCCTTTCCCTGTATTTTTCTCTCTTATGGTCGAATCGCTCCCCGTCTCTATCTACGAATGCTGGTCTCTCGTGTGGTCGTCCACAACGCAGGTGGTGCCGGTACCATTCCACGCTTGTCATCGCCTGGCCAGTACCAATCCCGCCGCCGTTGCTCATACGTGTCGCGTTCTCGATCGGTGGTATACCTTCTCCGCGGAACGGTGACGATTAACGTGTCGGGTAATAGACTTGCCCACTCATGGGTCGCGATCGAGCGTGGGTGGGGTTGGCGAACCTGCCAGCAGGTGGCGGGCCGACGCAACTGAACCCATCGCCGTAGCGCGCTGGAGGGGCGCGACGTCAGCCATATCGCGGTCACGTCTGTCGTGATCATCTTTGTGTCCAAAATTGCAGCACGGATCGGATTGGTATGTGGATACGGTGACAAGTGGACAACCGGGGTATTTTCGGGGAAGGTGCTCTTAAGATCGGTGATGTGATCATGATTCAGATCGTCTTTGGGAATCGATGCATGAAGGTCATCCCGAGCGACGGAAGCATGGCGTGCACAGGTACGAGAAGCAACGGGTCCCGAAGAGTCACTCTTGCAGGCTAGGGGCAGAGGCGATATCCACACGAACAGGTACAACACCAGAAACGGGTGGATGCAGATAGTCTTGCAGGGAGGGCGTGGGCGCAGCCTCTCTTCCAGTGTTAGGTTGGCCGAGTGAATGGGATAGAATCACCAACTAGACAACGTCTGTGTGTGTTGGCAAATGTGTAGATGAGTGGGCGATGGACGGTATCGACAAATCATTGGACGAACAACGATAAGTCGGATCCCGTTCCTGCATCATACAAGTGCAACATCGTCTCTACAATTACAGTAATCTAATAACGATGTACAAGAGCTCTTACGCCCATAAAAGAGTGTCATTTCGCGTTGAAACGCCCCACACCCAAAGTACCAAAGCATCACCCCACATAATCCATCGCCTCCCGATCCAAACTCGTCACGCGTGCATACTCTAATAACAACCTACCCTCGCGTCAGCGCTCGTCAACACCCGCTATCACACCATGCAACCCACGTACCGATACATATACGCCGCCATGTCCTCTCGTCTCCAATACCGCCGGCTCCACGCCCGCCCCGCCCGCGCAATCCGTCGTCCCAAAGCATCCTGCACACGGAAAAACGCCACTGCGTCGTATAGGTCGGCATACGATACTTGGATCGGGATGTAGTGCACCCACGGCGCGATGCGCGATGTATACCTAGCACGAGTCAGAGCCAGTTAGAGCATAAGATACGAGGCGCACCATTCGGGGTAGATGGTCGCCTTGAAGATGAGAGCGTTGCTCGTTATGAGCCGTTTGAACCGACCGGACCACCCGTTTCCGTCTACCTAGACCCAAGATACACGCGGGTCAACCAAACGCCTCGTACGGAACTCCAAACTGAGGACTCACGTCAAGTATAAACTTGTACTGCCCCTCTTCATGTCTTTCCTGCAACTCCTGAAACGCCCACAACCGCTCCATCTCAGCACACGTCCCACCATCCTCATCGCACCCAACAGGTCCCTCTGTAAACGCAATGTCCATCCACATCTGATTCGCGCGAGCGAGCGGAACGCTCTGTGGCCCCCCAACTGCCCCGCTCCCTTTCTGTGTTCCAGGCACGCGCAACACGCTCACGTTGCCCTCGAGCGCGTTCGCAAGCGTGACCAGTCGTGCCCGATGCCCATGCACCCACCACGAATCCGGAGATGCATACATCCCTGTCGTACGTCCCCGCCATCCCAATTTATTGTTCGTCTTGCGTTCCCACTGGACGTCTTCATCCTCGTCAACGACGTCCTCGTCCTCGTCCTCATCTGGACCCAAGTCGGATTCAAACTTCCACCCGTATGTCACGGGCGGACGAATGTCGTGATGAAGGGGTGTCGCACAATACGAAAACCGCGGTACAAGGGTCCGTTGGGGAAAAGGCCCTGTCTTGTGGGAGAGGAATTGGCCGTGCGTAGTTAGTAACGAGGGGTTCATGCAAGGGTTCATCGTATCCCGATGGGAGGCGATGAAGGTCTTGGGAGACGAAGGTGGGAGGGGCGGTGGGGATGCCGGTGGGGTTTCGGGCGGATGGAGACGGGCGGGGGAATCGGGAGGACATGCTTTGGTCCAGCCGGGTCCTGTGAGTGGGGGTATGTCGGCGCGCGTTAGTGCTGTAAGAGATGTCACAAACGCGGAAAAGACGAAAAAGACGGGCGGACATACTCGTTCCGTTGGCAGCTGCCTCGAGCGCCATGGCCTTGATCTGCCAGTCCGAGAGCATACTTGGATTATCAAACGGAGAAATCGTGATGCGCAGCGGGGGTAACTCGTGCTCTACCTCGCGTACGAGCGCGAGAATGTTTTTGATCCCGGCTTGCAGATTCTGTCTGTCTTGCGGGAGGGTCGAGCGGACGATCTGGAATTTGGGATGCGCGTCCGTCTTTTGGACGGTCACGACACCATCACGCATCTCGAGCTCTTTCTGCGTCTGCGCCAACTCGCGCGGATCGATCCCCCAAAAGGGTTCAATGTCCTCGAATATCTCGTCGTACTCGTCCGGCAGCCGGACGTGATGTGTCTTGACGTAGTCCCACCTACATAGCACGATCATGAATCATGGTGCGCATGTACACGCGTCTAAAGTCGGGGGGACGCACCATTTGTTGAAACCGAGAGGCGGCGCCCGTTTGTAACGTCGCTTGTACTCTGCAACGGCCTGGTCGAGCGTCTTGCTCGCGCGTGCACGTTTCGCTTTCCATGCTGCCTGTGCGTCGCGGATGAGTTGGAAGATGGGATGGGGCCCGTCGGGATTGACGACGAGGAGTCCGTCTGGGGTGAGCGTGTGGTTTCCGAGAAATGGAGGCGGCAACTTGGGATTCGACTCGACTCGGTTTCCTGGACCACCCGCGAAGTCGGACACGTGCAAGGGATACTGACGGACAAGGGTGCGGAGGGAGATGGCAAGCACGCAGATGAGCAACACAGCGGTGAAGGACCTGTGCGAGACGGTCCTGCGCAGGCTCACCCAGGCGAGGACCATGGTCGCGCAGAGGAAAGAGAGAAGTGTCATGTGGACGGCGATTGGGCGGCGTTCCTGTCGCAGTGTGGTTTATCCGACGACCGCTATCAACACGAGAAGCGACCGGGCCCTGTCGATAGGCGTGAGTACGGAACTCGCCATCTAATCGAATAATCTTCTTCGTTCTAGTTGTCGAGATTCGATGCTGTCCATCGGGCTGTGGCCCATGGGAGAACCCTTCAAGTTGTGGCATGTTATGTGTAGAGGTCACTCACGGTGGTGCATCGGTGACCGTTCCCAGCACGCCGGTCAGTGTTGTTACACTTGTTCAGCTTGTATCAGCACGGTCTGGTTGCCAGACCCACTATCACCGACTGTTCTGCGCCGGAAACTCCAGCGCGTACGATCGTCTGGAAGAGTTGGTCTTATTTCCCGAATGGGTCGCACTTGCTTTTTTTTTCTCTGGTCAGAAGGGTCGATGCGGCAGGACATCACGACGCGTTTTGCAGAATTTAACTCGGGTGAAAATGTCGTCCGAAATGTGAAGACCGCACTTGGAATATAAGTTGGCGTTTGGGCAACGGTAAGACTTGAAGTTTCCCCGGTCGAAAATATGCGG